>APFE031236187.1:0-15292 GCA_000404065.3 Pinus taeda | reverse complement strand
TTAAAATTTTTAAATCCCTATTCTAAAATAGACACTCCTATTTACATAATAACATAATTTTATATCAATTTAGAGAGAAAGAATTAAAAGGAGAAAAAGTTTATACTATGTTCTTCCTTTGTGAGGAAGATGTATAGTAAAACTATAAACTATGTCATTTTTAAAACTAGCTTATCCCTCCTATCATTTGGCAGACATGGAGATGAATGGGTCTAGATTGGTTTGAAAATTAATATAATTTATAGTTTTTATTTCATGCCTCCAATATAGTTAAGTATTAAGTAGTAGTATTTTGTTTGCTAAATATTATTTTCATAAAATTTATCTAAAATATCATATCAATGAATAGTAATTTATTCTTGAGAATTTGAAAAGAATTAAAAATTAAGTATTATATTTTTTAATTATTGAATTTAAATTTGGTAATTAATTGAAAAAAATTCTTAGCTAATTAGTACGTAATGTATTCTTTAAATAAACCATTTCATCTATTAATTAGACTATCTCTATTTAATTCATAACCTTGATAAAAAAAATCATAAGATTTAAATATTAATCTATATTATAGTGTTTAGTTCTTGACGTATTTATTTATAATTTATGAACTTCATATATATTATTTCAGTTGTAAATTTTAATTATTGTTAAAATGTTTAGTGGGGTTTGCATATACATATTTACATCTATTAAACCATTAGTATAGAGAGTTATATTTTATATTATTTATTTTTATGTACCATAAATATAACTTGTATAATAAATTTATTGCTATGCTAAATTTTAATGGTCAAATTTAACTACCTTATATTAATATTAATCTAAATTGATGTTAAAAATATTGTTAAAGTATGATTTTTTTTTATTTCTATTAAATTAAATATTAAATATAAATATCATTGAGACTATAATTTACTAAACCATTCAGTTTTAGTCATTGGATTTCATCCTATTGAAATAACTACTCATAAAAGTGTTATAGTTCATGGTTTCATTATAGCTGATGATTTCAAATTTTTTTTTTTTTGATATTAAGCACTCACAGCCTATTTGAATAGTGACCTATCCAAGGAGTGCTTTAAACAATGCACCCATCCCGTAATCCAAAGCCCTAATGAACATATTTTTAAACTTTATATTTATTTAATCTATTAGGTTATTCCTATGATTTTAAACTTTTTTATTTAAATCTATTAGTTTATTCTTATGATTTTTCTAGATAATGTTTTTACTTATATATTTACTAATTTATGATTTTTGTTTCTTAATTTTCTTTATATAATTAACATATTCGATTAAATTAATTTCCGCTCAAATTTCATTCACGTTGTTTACAGATTCAATAATATTTATATATATTTGTTTTAATGTTGAATTTATTAAAACAGCTTACATTTTTTCTACGATATATATTTTTATAGACATTTTTAAAATTTACACGACCACTAATTTACTAATTACTGTACACATGTCATCACTATTGCCTCCTCAGCACAATACCTACCAAAATGCTGTTATCATATTTAAATTTTTCAAGTAATTTTACTACTTTTTTTAAATTATATTTTTATAAATTTTATTGGAAATCTAAACAAAATATATTAAAATTGCAAATTATATGAATCATGGATTTATCAATATCAAGTCTTTTTATGTCAAAATATCCATCCACGTAGATTTAGAACCTTAATGGATCTATATTGTTTATACATTCAGAAATTATATGAAAAATAAATAACCTTAAATAAAAAAATAATTTAGTTAATATTTTTTTTTAAACATATTGTTATTTAATTGTCTTAAGGGTTGTCTAAGTTAAATAGAAGTCCACCAGATCGTTGAGTGAAATATATAAGTATAAGTAGCCTTGTTAAAAAAGGTTCACTAAGTTAATTCCTTAGATCTCCAGGAGGTGGTTATAATTCTGTTCCATTACAACTATCTATTCTATTAAAAAGTACACGTTAAAGGCCCTGGTTAGGATTTGAATATGACATAAAGTATGTAGTGACAAAACACAATAATTATTTTGGAAATTTAAAAGGGTTAAAAAGATTTTTAAAGATCTCTTACAATGAAAATCGTCTATGAAAAGTAAACCTCCAAAATAGATGATAATTAATTTAATAAAAAAGGAAAAAAATCTTTGATTATCTGGTCGGTGAGGCATGAAACTCGTTTTAAGAGATCGTTGTCTAGGCGTATGATTGTTGTATCTCATCATGACATTGGAGTGCTTTATTTCGCCTTCAACCCACTATTGATCATTCTTAATTTTGATGCTTCACTGTTTTGGAATAATGATCGCTACCATCTGTTATTCACGCACCAGTGGCCAGCCGGAGTCATCGATATGGTCCATTTGAAAATAACAGCCCCCAATAATCTTCCATTCTTTATATTTTTGATAATGTTGAGTGAGCAAACTATGGTTCATAGAATAATTATGGGATGAAATCAGGGCGTTCTCTAAAGATGAACTAAAAATTGAGAATATTATAAATAGGGAGAGGTGTCTCTGTGTTTCCCAAAGCGGAAATAAGATGATGGTCGAGAAGAGGAGGGCGTTCTGTGTTTTGTGCGCAGGAGAGATGGCACCGTCTTTATATATCTCATCCCTCGTCTTCACTCGGTTCGAGATTGAGATGAATGAGCAGTAGATGTATGAGGGCAGTGTCTTTTCTCTGGGCATGAAACCTCCTGGTCCTGGTCCTATCTATCTTTCTTTCATTCACCATCTTTGGTAACTTATGTTTATGGTGGATTAAGGTTTGTCAACATGTGTTTTTTTCAATTATGTTATTACTTGATTTGAATAATTATTCACCATTTTTTACAATCTATGTTTATTGCAGCTTACAGCTGCCCAGCCTTATTTTAGATACACAAATGCTTGCTTACATATTTTTTTTTGCCAATTATATTACCAATAATTACCCACAAAATTTGAGAAGAATGAGTAACTAATGTAACTCAATTTGAGAAGAATAGATAAATGATGCATGAGGGCAGTGTCTTCTCTCTGCACATGAAACCACCTGGTCCTGCTCCTATCTATCTTTGTAATATTAACCATCTTTTGCAACCCACAATGAGTGCTGCTGACTTCTTTGGCTGGCCATAAGATAGATTTTCTGTGAAGGTGTCATAACATATGTGTTACATTTCAATTGCTCTTTTTCTCTCTTAATTATGAATTATGGGGGTAATTTTGATGATCCCATTTTGATTTGGTAGGAACTTATGTTTAACGTCTTCTTGAACTCCCCGTAGACTTGAACATGCACATAAAATCGAGTAGGGTAGATGATGAGAAAATGTCTTCTATTTCATACTATCACATGTTTGATCGTATAAGTAATTATTTATTTTAATTTTTTGAAATACAGTTCATGATTTCTCTTCTATTTCATGCTATCACATGTTTGAATATATAAGTAATTATTTATTTTAATTTTTTGAAATTCATGTAGATGTTAATGTTGGATTTAGTTAATATCTAATTGGTACAGTGAATCAAATTTAAAAAGATGTTAATGTTGGATTTAGCTAATATCTAATTGGTACACTCAATCACATTTAAAAAAAAAAAATTCCTAGAAAATAAGTATTCTTTAACTGTGTTCTTATCTATCTATGTGTGCCATTCATCAGATTTAATCATATCTACGTGTGCCATTCATCAGATTTAATGATGCAGCCAAGACAGTGTTAATGGGTTACTGTTTAAGTGAAGAAGAGAATGAATGTGCATCGACAAAATACAGGAGTGTCCACTGTCATCATGATATAAAAGGTTTAAGTTAATCGGGAACTTTGCTTTATCTTTATTGAGTAAATTAAATACATTAAATCTACAATCAAATGAATAATGTGTTCACTACACTATATCCTATTCCTACTCAGCCGAAAGGCCGACCTGGATTCTGGGAAAAGCTTTCAGCTAGATGGAACGCACTGTTTACAATTATCTACAACTACATTTTTGCTATTTTGTGTGGGAATAGTCCGTTGTCTTTTCTCCATTTAAATTTAAATCTTATATAATGTTATTGTGACTCATGTAATTATTTATTTTAATTTTTTGGAATAGTAGATAAATGTAGTTAGTGGAGATAGTTGATATAATTGATTGAGCTTCAGAAGTTCATTGAGATTAGAAGTTTATTTTACATTTTAATATAATGTGTAATATTATAGGTTAGTCATCAAAGTTGAAACTTTGCTTATACTTACTCAAATATAAATTTAAAAATAATAAAAAATAAAAAAATCTAAATAACCGTACAAAATATTTAAATAATACCCAAATTTAAAAATATTTAAATAATACCCAAATTAAATTTCTCTGGACTCATAAGTCTATCAAAATTTAAAATAAATCTATAATGGTATAGTTCTTCCCTTTTTTTTCCTCTTAAATCTATTTCTGCAATTTTGATGTAAAAATAGTCTACCTTCCTAATAGTAAATAGGGACGCATTTCTTTGTACGTGTTACAGATCTCTTGAATACAGAATTTCCGTTGACTAGGATATAGTGCACAGTGTTCGAGCAGGAGATCAGGAGCTACTATAACATTCCAGTTAGAAGTCCAATGTTTGTTACTTTAAGTTTGCAACCATTCATTCTGAGGATTAAAGAGGAAAAGATAATAGATTATGAAGACAAAGATGATGATAATGACATGCAGTGAGATAAAGATTACCATTCATTCTGAGGATTAAAGAGGAAAAGATAATAGATTATGAAGACAAAGATGATGATAATGACATGCAGTGAGATAAAGATTACCATTCATTCTGAGGATTAAAGAGGAAAAGATAATAGATTATGAAGACAAAGATGATGATAATGACATGCAGTGAGATAAAGATTAAATGATGATGATCTATCTCGTGTATTGGTTTGAAAGGTCGTTATAGATGCAGAGAGGAGAAGAATTGCACCCAAATTTAAAATTAACAGTTCGTTAAATCATTTGGAGCTGTGCAAACTTGACCACTTACATTTTTTGTTTGGGTGTTTTGATATTTATTTTTTATGTTTAGATGTGTATTTTATAGGTTAGTATGATGAAAAGAAATTGTGCACAGTTCACTCAGTTGGGGTATTAGATTTTCTCGCTCCCCACCAGTGATCGATTCCCATTATGTGGGGCTGCGCGACAGCTTATAATGTTTCATTGAGAATGTATATCGGTATATTATGATTGATGTGATGGATCTGAGAGGCTGCTCTGCAGCTCAGTTTCCAATTTAGCTTCGCAGTTCTAGCTGTTGTATCATGTAAATGTTGCTTCTTCAGCATGGACTCATCTTCCCCCTGAAAAAAATGATGAAAAAAAATTGTAGATATGTAATTTATGTCATGTTCAATTTGGATTTAGGAAGTAAGTATAAACTATTTATTAAATAAAAAAAAACAATATTCATTATTATCAAAACCATTATTTTAATTAAGTAAATTATAAGATATAATTTAATTTTCAATGATATTATAATTTATTATGAAATACATAAGTAAAATTAAAATAATCTTATAATTTCACTATTGTTATATAAAAATAATAAAAAGCATGCAATATATTAAATAACAGATTTTTTTTATCAGCTTTATATTAAAAATATAGTAAGAAGCAAACACTTACATAGATTTCAATACCAATAATAAAAAACAATTTAAAAAGTTTTTTATAGATAAAGTTTGGCTTTATCATATATGAGAAGGTGATGCAATTTCTCACTCTCAATATGCTGGCTTCATAAGTAGTACTCCCTACTTTTTCTTTGCTCACATTCACTAATTTATAACATGCATCCATTTCCTTTACCTCTAACCTGGCAATCAAGATACATTATTAGATTCATTCATAATTTGTAACATGCATCCATTTCCTTTATCCCTAACGTGGCAATCAAGATACATTATCAGATTCATCCACATTTTTGGATACTTTATTTTTTTATCATTACCTAAATTCCAATAAAAATGATTGAGATATTAAGCTTACACAATGTTGTTGAATTTTCAATTACTCACAATGTATATTTTTATATCCCAAAACAATGTAAAATTTCAATATTTCACTCACTAAATATGTGTAATCTTAATATACATTAAGTTACTAGGCTTATTAAGTTATTATTTATCCATAAGCTTCATAAGCTTCATATACTAAAAAGATCAATAAAAATAAATGTATCATAAAACTTCCATAAACTTTATATACTTAAAATATCAATGAAAATAAATGTTTCATAAAACTTCCAACGTGTAAAAAAACATATCATAATGTAATATATCAAAACATTACAACTTAAATTTTGCATATCTGTAATGACCCTAGAAGAAACTGTAAGAAAACAAAACTCGCCAATATTGTTATTTTTTGTTTAGTAAAGTAATATTATTAATTTTCTCAAATTAGAAAGTGATTGAGAAATAACAGATTTTGTAACTTCTCATGGAAGAAGTGGAAAGAAGGCAGTTGCCTATAGAAGATAAAATAGCACAACCACTCAAAATATATTCTATATTATGAATGAGGAAATTACACACATATTTATACAAGCAATAGTCTCAAGATACGAATTCTATCTTAGACGTACAGTAGTGCGGTTGAGAGATTCTCTCAACCACACACTAAACTAGGAGAAACTATATTCTACCTAATTCTTATTATGTAGGAACAAACTCCTCAAATGGAGAATTAAAACCATAGACAAGTAGGAATTAATTATTTCTAACTCCCCCCCTTAATGACTACCTGTCATGCCAGTGATTCACAAATTCTGGTTGTGGTCAAACATAACAAAGAATATGTCGATGTCCATAAAAGAGAAACCATCCACTAGAATGCATGGGTACCAACCGCTGCAATTGCTAGTCTTGTACAATGTCCTTTGCATACATGATTCTGTCGAGCATTATCACTGCATATATGTACCTACAAATCCACCACCATCAGGGGAATTGCATGTGCAGAACCTCCAAAACACAATCTGCTTCTCTCGGACAGATCCGCAACTTCTCCGATATGCTTCTCTGCAAATCGTCAAACTAAGATGAGGCTTCCCCCGGATCCCCATGAAGTTGAGTTGGCGACTTCCTAAATAAAAAATCGTGACTTCCGTGCCATTCCCATGATTTGGCGCGTTGGCACGAGTATGTACTAAACAGTCATGCCAATTGTACTTCTCAGCACAACTGTCAGCTAAGAAAGCATGCCAACCCCCTTCTTCTCAGAGATTAATGAATCATCTGAGACTAGCCAAGTGTTACTGCAGTCCACCTGCACAAATTGAGCACAAAGCTCTGCTGAGCACACAACTCTCATGTACACGCGACCACTCATGTACATGCGGCAACAAAGGCATCTCAAGCCACAAAGACTCTATAGATGGTTTATAGCTCACCACCAACCATCATTGTATAGTGACGAAAGATGGTTTCAGGCTCACCGTAAACCATTACAAAGTGGTTTTAAGATCACCACGAACTTTCAGATGCCTTTAAAAAACTTACATTTCATCCAACATTTTGGAGTTTCTGGGTACATACAATGACCATTACAACAACTGGATTTGCTTATAACATGTTAGGGAGTCTATTCCACAAACCACACTAACTTAAACAAACATATACTTTGTTATCCACCATAAACATTGTTGCTTCTACTTTACCTCATCTGTTCATTGTTCACATCTTGGGCATCCTTATTTGTTCAAATAACTTCTTAGAATTCCATACTTAACCTGTCATTCGTTATAGTTGCAAATTATAACAAAATAACTTTTCCTACATTGAGTTAGCTAGGTTCAATAAGGCTCAATAATATTTAAACATGATTCCAAGAAAATACAACATAAACTCTTCAAATTTAATTTCTCTATCTCCTCCCAAAGATGATTATTTCCCAAACATAACAGCAACTATTTTTCACCAACGATTCCTGTGAGGGGTCTACTAATAAAGAAACGGATTGATGACTTTTCACCTAGACTCAATGTAGTGCATTCAAACACTGATTATCCAAACACAACCTCCCACATATCTAAGGGCACCATCACTTGGTCTTGAAAGAACTTTGCCACCAAAACTACACATGAACTTCACCTTTTGAAACCGTACAACATACGATGCTCCACCAGAGCGGTGATCCAGATCCACCAAGGAGATCCACAGCTACTAAAACTCCCCTTGGTGTGATGATCCATCGTCATACACGCACTCACCTTCATCCCCTGGGTAAAAAGAACCATGCCATTCTCGCATGCTCATTATATACAGTACCATAATCAATACCAAACTTTGTAGTCAAGTTGCCTCGCTCAGAAACATCGCAATCAGTCCCCGTTTATTCATTTGTGCCAACTCTACTCTTCGAAAATATTGACCAGGGAAACACATCTACTAGCAGCGGCTACTAAAGATTCTTACTTTTTCTTCTACAAATTTCACAGAAAGATATCGTGATCCGATTGGCAGAACACTAGGAATATGGAACAATAGCACAATCAATTCCTACAATGTGGCATCTCTTGTGTGAATTTACACAGTCAAAAGCTTTACACAGGTAGCGGTGATATGATCTACCTCCTCACCTAAATCAGCCTTGTCTCAGTGGCATGAGATGAAAAAATCTGTTGACCACGGCCTGGTTGTTGTTAATGGCCACGCTAAAGTGGAGGAGAAGATTGTAACTTCTGTGTATGCTTCTACCCAATGAATTCTCCACAGGAAGAACTGCCCTGTAGGCTATCCAGAGCTCCACAGCTTGAAAAGCCACCTCTAACTTGTCGCAGGGAATGTCCTCAGAATTGGGGTATGCCATTCGAGCCGTGGCTTCTCTGTAGGGACTAGGCACACTCTGATAAGCCACACGAAGTGGGGGGCAGAGATATCACGATCCGATCCTTCCTTCATCTACACTAACATATCAAAGATCTCGTCCTCAGCATTGTTGTGGTGCTTTTAAATGAATCGCAAGAAGTGGTAACAATCAAGCAGGGGAATCTCACGATTGCCTTTCCTTCTCAATAGCCAATGCTTTTCCTTCTATTCCGTCTTAAGAAAGTTGAAAGGGACATGCCATAATTCCCGCATTATTTATTAAAATGTTCAAAGGAAGATTCAAAGATTTGAATTTCAAAGGGAAATTTTGAACAAATGCCATAGAACTCTGATCTAGCTCTAGAACATCCACATGAGCAGTACCAATTTCCTTAATGATAGCTTCTTTGATAGAATTGATAGCATTCACATTTTTTACTGCCATGACGACATGGGTCTCCACGCAAACTCACAAATTTGTTGCTCCTCTATGATGGCAGATTCACCACCACCTGATTCAAAGATTCGCCAACATATACAACCAAGCAGTGGGGTGATTCTGATATGCAGGCCACTACCATGGACTCAAGATGCCACTGCTACTCCAATCTCTGGTGCTGTGGTCTAATGCATTGAAACTAACACCCACACCACAGCTCCAATGATATGCCATAGATTCGCATCCGCCACGTTGTCTAATCTGATCCGAACTTACATCCACCACCACTTTGTCAGATCTGATTCCCAGATCCAGTAAAGAGGGTTTAAATTGTCACAAATTTCACAAGGAATATCCACATGTCTCCATGGGTCGGATCCCACCTCTGGTAACTATCCACGACCACCACGCCGTCACATAATCTCACGATCGATATCAGCAACCTCCAAGTTGACAAAGAGCATCACCCCTTCTTTGGTCAATTCTGTGCTAAGGAGACTTCTCCAAGATAAAATAGCACAAATTCACCACATCGCCTCTACGCCATCTAGGGATCTAGTTACCAATGGCACTTCTGTGCTATAAGATCAAAAATAGGAAATATAAGTCCATTAACAGTTGCCGCGATGGATCCTAAAATGAACAGAGGAACCTCCGGCTTGTTGAGGGATGCTAGGCGTGAAATAGGAACATCTTCTAAAATATTTGATGGACCATCTTCTACATCTCCCTGCCTTTTGGACGAAAAAAAATTCATAAAGCTCTTCTTTGGCTGGATTTCATCTACTTGAACATCAACGAGCAATTAACCACGATTGTTGGTCCTCTCAGTATGCGCTCACTCTACAAGCATTCTCGGTCTCATCTAACAGAGATCCAGGCATTCTATCAGCCTCATCTAGCATCTGGCCTCGTCTATGCCAGGGTCATTTGGCTTAGATGGACAAACAAAAAATTTAATAAAGCTATACAAACACAATAATTTATTTCTCTATGCCCAGGAAGGGCAAGAGGCCCTTACAGGCTCTGAAGCTTTGGTACCAAGATAAAATAACACAACCACTCAAAATATATTCTATATTATGAATGAGGAAATTAAACACATACTTATTCAAGCAATAGTCTCAAGATAGGAATTCTATCTTAGACGTACAGTAGTGTCATTCAGAGATTCTCTCAACCACACACTAAACTAGGAGAAACTATATTCTAGCTCATTCCTATTATGTAGAAACAAAATCCTCAAATGGAGAATTACAACCATAGACAAGTAGGAATTAATTATTTCTAACTATATAACCCTAACTACCTCCCCTAACTGGGGAATGCTCCAAAGAAAAAGAGGGGAGGGGAGGAAAAACTGTGCTAAAAGGTCAGACAATGAAAGGGAAGAAATGCTAAGTTTGGTGATGACCAGATAGCATGCGTACAATGTGTGATAGACTTGCATAAGACAGTGGTCTTGCAAGCAAGATCGAGGGGAGATGGAGTCCTAATGGACGAATCTCATGGTTGGGTGGAAAATGCAGCAAACAACGAAGGTGAAACTTAACTCAAGAGCCTACTTATCTTTCTTGGAAAGTACAGGTATATGGAATTTCTCCTGGAACCAGTCTACTAGCCTGAAATTTAGTCACGTGTTATGAATCGAACATGTGTTTTGCAAATCATTTATGTGTTATAATAGAACATGGAAAAGAGGTAATAATGACCCTAACCTGATAAGATTAATTGGAAATGATATAGTAGCCTAGAATATGAATCAGTAGTGTTATTTGTTGTTAGAAATAGGATTACTGGTTGATTTGTAATGACTAAAATTATACTGGGACTTATATACTGCTAATGTGTTAACTGAGAAGAGACAATGAGAATATTATTAATTTGAATAATCAACCAAAAATACGGACTAGTAAGAAAACTGTGTAGACTGACCTGGAAGTTCAAGATTAATAAAAAATTGCATACCCTAGTTCGAAGATGGGACACTTATAAGAATTAGTGTGAAAGACAAATATGACAGTATGTAGGAATCATACTAAGCAGTAGAACTAGTGAACTTAGAAAATAAAACAAAACTCAAGCAAATCTGGTAGTATTTCTAGTAGAATTAACTAGGAGCCTTGTCTCCAAAAACCCTAAATAAAACTTCTAGTCTTAAGCAGAAATGGAGCTAGCACGAAAAACCCTAGCAAAGACTTAATCCAATGAATTCGCTAGCTATAGCCAAGCGCTAATAAGTGGATAATAGAAAGAGCGAGGAAGCTCAAATCATAAGAAATAAACCCTAACCTATTCTTTAACATGTAAAAAATCAAATAGCAATAAAGCAAATAACCTTCAAAAAAATGAACTCATTGTGATAAGCGAAACGATTTTAGTTACTTAAGGTACACAAAATATTACAGTCGAAGACTTCCATTAAATCTACACTAAATAATTCAAGAACAATGATCTACTTGCATAAACAAAGATAAGATTGTACATGTCAAGTTAATGAATAGAGAATGCAATCCTATGTGTAAATTCTGAAATGACCTTTTATAGATAAATCAAGATAACAGGGACAACATCAAGAAACCCATAGTTAAATTGATGGCATATCTACGAATAGAGACTTTACATGACCACGACTCCCATACTAAATTTATTAGAAAACAAGATAACATTTACAGAAAGTTATTACGAGCCTCGACCCAAGGGAGGTTTCAAGAAAATAGTATAGTATAACCAGAAAGCTTGAAATGGTCATGGCCACACATCACGTCTTTCAGAAAGAAAATAAAAATACATAATAATCTACCGGTAAGAAACTACAAGGCCCTCGGCCAGAATTAACATCATAACAACATTACAGTCCAGAGAGCAGGAAGCTTCTACAGAAAGCAAAGAGTGGCACCACCTAAGAAGCAAGTCTGCAAGGAAGCCCTCGAAGGGATATCTTGAGGCTTTAGGGGTGCCTTCCCTCTGAGCAGCAGTATGCAACCTGGTAGATAGCACCCTTAACTTCAACTAAAGTGGAGCTCAAAGAACTCAATGGATGTGAAACCTTACATATACCCAAAACACAAAATACCTCAGACCAAAGCTTACCTGGAAGGCTTTTGTGCACCAATGACTGCTAAAATGAGTTGAGACAACATAGGTTTTTGGGGTTTCTCGAACTCGAATAAGCCATCCATGTAAATAGAAGGTAAGTAAACAATTAGTATTTAGAGCTTTGGAGTTGGAAAAAAACAGCAAACTAAAGAAAATTCTAGCTCAGAGTTTGTTACTGGAAGAAACTCAGTAACTTACCATTCAAGGAGACAACCGAGATTTCATGGTTGACCCTCTGAGACAGGGTTTCCACCTTAAACGAAGATCTGGATAGTGGAAGGAGGAGCAGAGCTCAAACAAGCACCAAGAGCTTGGGGACTGAATGAACCGCTTTCCAGCAACTGAGATTGAGTAAATCCGTTGAAGAGATCCTAGCCTTTGGATCAGAGAACTAATCTCTCCATTGTCGATGGGAGTAGGAATCCCGAGGCATCGAGCTATGGAGGGATGCTTGCTCATGCCACGAAGCCATGGCAGAGCTGGAGAGATTGTTAAACCCCAAATTGAATGATCCAGAGATAAACATGCTATGGATGTAGTTAAGTTCACCATATACAATAGGCCTCGGTATTAAATGCAAAGTACAGTGCATAGGGAGAAGTGTTCCATAAAGCACGGGCTATAATGAGGCCCAGAAACTAATTACAACATTCGAAAAAAATAATATTAGTGGAGAGAAATAACAATTTAATGTGACCTCTGTCCTTATATCATGTAAATAATATTACAGAGGAAGAAATTTAAATTACCAAGTTTAAAGTTCCGCTAGTTTATTTTTATATACATATATATTTATCTATTAAATGGTAATGTAATAAGGGGGACATGACATGTGGTATCAGAGCCCAGGTTTAGAAAGCTAGGGGCTCTAGCAAATATGATCAAATCATTATTATGTCTTGATGTTTCTTTATTAATGTTAACTCATTGCTGTGTGGAGTAGAAGAAACAATAGGTTGTGAAACGAATAGATATCCTTCCAAACAGGGAAATGGCTAGCCCAGGAGCTACTGCGTTTCCTGGAAATAATCCTGAACTGTGGATACACTTAGGAGAAGAAGTGGCCAATACTAATCATATCATATTAGAAACATTTCAGGAACTAAAGAATGAGATGGCCGGCCTGCAGGAGGACAATGCAAGGCTAACCATGGAACATGAGAAGATTTTGAAAAACTTGTGTGATAAGTACAAACAGTGCAAGTCGATTCCTAGCCCTAAGTGGGGTCGAATGTCAGAAGAACAAGGCTACAATATGGAACTTGAAGGAATGGGAGGAGGGGAAGAACATTAGGAAGAGAAGTCGGACAATGCTTCAGAGCACCCCACATCAAAAGGAAATGAGTGGAATTATAAGTGGAATTCTGGAATATTAAACTGCCACTATTCAATGGAGCTGGAGGAAGCAGTCGAAGCCTGGTTAGTTAACATGAATAAATACTTTCAATTATATGAGTATGATCACAATCTAAAGGCTCGACTGGCTATCTTTCAACTACAAAGAAAGGCCACCCTGTGGTGGGAAGAGGTCAAGATTGTACATGGTGTAAGTGAAAAAAATATAACTTGGGAGAAGTTCCAAAAAAATTTCAAGGAAAGATATCTGACGGAGCGGTTTTACGATGAGAAAGCAAGGGAATTCCATGATATGTGTCTTGGGCAACAAACCATGGATTTCTTCATCACTCGTTTTACCTCTTTGCTTAGATATGTACCTTACATATGTGAGGAAAAGGCCAAGGTACAATGTTCTTTTAGCAGTTTACTCGTGGCAATGAGGGAGAGAATTGAGTTCGATAACCCAAAAACAATGGGTGAGGTGATACAAAAGGATGGAATATGTTACCAGCAAAGCAGGCAAAAGGGTGAAGTTTCAGGAAGGAGATGGGTTGATAAGAAAAATAATAGGATTGTTGTTGGCAATAAAGGAAATCAGGCTAGTGCTGGAAGAGGATTTTCCAAGGGAAAAAATAACAGAAATCTGCCCAAAAATCAGCTCATAATTAAGCCACCAACTGAATCAAAATTCTCGAGCAATCTAGTAGATTTGATAATGAGGGAATAGCAAGACCCCCAGTACAATGCTGGGGATGTGGAGGGCCACACTATGTTAAAAATTGTCCTCACCGAAAAGGAACTAATCAGGTTTCACAAATTCATGACGCATCAAGAGTAGTCGATGTGGCCCAGAGCATTCCAAAAATGAATGCAGTCCTCGATCACCATCAGGCAGAATATCAGCTAACTATGGTGGAGTTTGAAGGTAAGATTTTTAATCATATTGTATCTATTTTAATTGATCTTGGAGCTACATTAAGTTATGCTAGTCCTAGGGCTATGGAGCATTGTAAATTATAGTCTGTTAAATTTAAAAACCCATGGCTAGTACAACTGGCAACAAGGGCAAAGAGGAGAGTGTTGGCTAAGGTCAATAACTGCCCTCTAGAAATAGCAGGTCAGCCTTTACTGGTAGACCTAAATATACTTCCCCTTAGATCCTATGACATATTAATAGGTATGGACTGGTTGGAGAAACGTTGGTCCATTATAATTTACAAGACAAACTATTTGTTACAAGGATGAGCAGGGAGTAATGCAGGAGATGTAAGGCATTCCGAGACTCGTGCAAGTTCGGCCAATAACTGCTTCTCAATTGGAAAAATGTATCAGGAAAGGGTGTCAGGTTTATGTTGTTCAAGTTGGATATGCCAACTTGAAGGACAAGACATCCCCCCTGGACAACATTCTGGTGGTTCAAGAGTATGAAGATGTATTTTTGAAAGAGATACCCGGGCTGCCACCTAAGAGAGATATAGACTTCACAATTGATTTGATGACAGGAGCAGCACCAGTGTCCCGAGCTCCTTATCATATGAGCATACTAGAACTTACAGAGTTGAAAATGCAATTGCGGGAATTGTT
>APFE031236181.1:23367-58823 GCA_000404065.3 Pinus taeda | reverse complement strand
TGCAAGTTTGTGAGCTGGAGGGTTTTCATGGTTTCAAGATTCATCACATTTATGGTGGCCCCAAGATCAATTGAAGTGTTTGGAATATGTATGTTTTTAATGATTGTAGTGACTCTGGGAATACCAGGATCAACATACTTTTCCATTGAAATGGTGTTTGTCATAAGGCCAGCTAAATGTCCAATAACATGAATGGTTTGTGGATCAAATCTTTTCCTAGTAGGCTTCTTAAGGCACAGTTCTTTGATGGCTTTAGTATATATGGGAATGTATTTTATGGCTTGCAGTAGCAGAATTTTTATGTAGACATTCTTTAGCTCATCTAAAACATCAAACTGTGGTATAGACATGGGAAGTTTTGTTTGGACCAATCGGTCTGGAAAAGGTGGTGGTTGCAATGGTTGCATTTGTTTATGTTTGATGTCATCGTTTGGTTCCCTTTGAATGGGGGTTTCATTTTCATTTTCTTCGTTTTCTATTTGTTTTTCAACTGCTGGGGATTCTTTATGAAGTACCTTCCCAGACCTCAAATTGATATTTTGCAAGGGTAATGTGGGATATGAGGGTCCCTCATCTACATTGTAAGCTGGTCTCTCTGCTCTATTATTTGGATTTGGTACAGGTTGAACAGGTATTTGAGTAGGTCTAGGAGGTTGGGGGTTAGATGGAAGTTGTAATTGTGGTGGATTTCTTGGTGGAGGAGTAGGCAATGCTTGTTGAGTGGGTTGAGATTGATGTGGGTAAACAACTTGCTGCGGAGGATATTGTTGATATGATTGAGGATATGGCGAATATGGCTAATGGTATTGTTGATATGGCTGTGAATATGGTTGGTATGGTTGAGGGTATGATGGATATTGTTGAGAGTATTGCTGGGATGGTCTCCATTGTTGTTGTGGATAACTCTGGTGCTGCCATGGAATGGGTACATTCCATGAATTCTGAGCATACATCTGATCATGTGCAGGAACTTGTAAATTCTGATTTGGGAACATATCTTGAGGTGAAGGTCTTGGCTGCCATGGTCTTTTTGCGCCCATAAAATAGACATTCTCCATATCTGTATTGGCTGCCACATTACAATTCTGCAAAACCTTAACTTTAGACCAATGAAATATATCATGATTTTCAGTATAAAAGGCACAAACTTGAATATTCTCTAATGGACAATCTTTCAATGCATGCTTCTTTCGGCATTTTGGACAAAATATAGCCATCATTTGATCTTCCTCTTCTTGTCTTTTCTTGGCTTTAAGAGTGTCAATTTGGGTCCCTAATGTACTCAACAAATCTGTTTTGAATTCCTCTAGTAAGTTTCCTATTTCAGCTCGTGTAACACTAGCTGAAGCAGATTTTGTGGCTTTGGATGATATGGTTCTTTTCCCAATTTTTGCTTTGCTCCTGGAATACTTTTCACGTAGATCAGCAATTTCTTCAAAAGGTAAGGTGGAGATATCACCTTTTCCCATCAAATTAAATCATCTAAGTATTCCTCTCGAATGCCCTTCAAGAATATGGTTCTAATGAGATCAAGAGTCATGGATCGATGTTTTGATTTTTGTAAATTGTAAGCAATCATTTCAAATACTCCTCTAAGGCTTTCCATCCTCTTGTTGATTCATCCTAAAGATATCATCTTTAGAATCCTTTGATCTACAATAAGGTTGATATTTCCTTAGAAATATTCTTCGCAATGCACACCCAATCAAGTGATTGCATGCTCACCAAGTCCCATAAAACCAATTTTAAATGCTGATGCCTTTAATGTTGTTGGAAATAGTCTAAGCCTATGGGCATCATCTGTGTAACCATATGTTCGACATACAATGTCAAACTCAAACAAGAATGAATCTGGATCCTCTGAAGCCATGCCATAAAAGTTTGGTAACACAGAAGGAGGTATGTTTTTCATTTTGATTTCCTCATCATTGTTGTCTTCAGGTTCATGGATGGGAAATTTAAAAGTTGATTCTTCCTCCTCTCCTTGATCGTGTTGTTGGTCAAGAGTGGGTCTTCTTGTTGATTCTCCTCCTTCCTCAGCCATTTTTGTAAATTCTTCTAGTGATTTGATTGTTTGTTCAATGTCACTTGTTCCAAAGAGTTGTTCTAGAGATTGTTGAGTTATGTTTCTGCTTTCTCTCCTTTTGGAAGATTCAGGGAAATGCTTCTTCTGAGATTCGTGCGCCAATAATATTTGTCTCTTAATAAGTGTAAGTCTTTGGCCTGACTTGTGTTTATCCTCTAATATTTGTATAATGATTTCCTCAGCTGGTGTTGTATGTTCAGTCTTTCCCACAGAGTCTGCTTCTGATGATAAGTTAGTTTTTGGATGGGGGGTTTTTGTGAATCTGCCTCTACTATCTCTAGATCTAGGCATAAGCAAACATGATTTCTACAGTGACAGTCAAATATATGTTGTGTTTTTGGTTTGTTTTTGTTGATTTATTTTTTATTTATTTATTAATTAATTAATTTTATTATTATATATATATATATATATATATATATATATATATATATATTATTATATATATATATATATATATTATATTATATATATATATATATATATAATATATATAATATATTATATTATATTTATATATTAATCGTCTAACTACGCCTCCCCGGCAACGAAGCCAAAATGTAGTGGCCAATCTAGGGTGCTAGATTAGACTAGATTTATTATCGACCTGGTTAAGTAAACTTCGAGGTGTGTACCTAAAATCTATAGGCATAAAGGATCCCTAACTAAGTGCTTGTGGTGATAGGCGACAATACTTCTTTACAGAAGGTTGAGGTATGTTTCCTCTCACTTTAACACTCAAATTGCCTAGATTATCTAACTGTCTCAGAGATACAGAGTATAGCTAGACTGAGATTTGAATCCCCTTACAAGGATGTTGTGCACAAAACTCTATCTAGTTACCACTGAAGCACTCATGAAGAAATAAAAAATACACTGAACTTTAAATACATGCACAAACAGAGTTCATGGAAATGCCTTAAAACATAACGTTGGACCAAGTCTCTTACAAGACCTGATTCAATGATCTAACGATGATATCTTTAAGCAAGCACCATGGAGTCCATTTGTGAGAAATCGTAATCGAATTGACAAAATCATTAGCATGGAAATAACATTAACAATATGTGTTTTATGTAAATTCAAGAGCTGTGAAAATGATATTAAATGACATGCATTCAAAAGCAATGGAAATGCGCTCTATGTAAATTTAAAAACAATGAAAATGAAAGGCACAGTATTCCAATCCACGCAGGGCCCGACCACGTTTCAATGGTACACTGGAATGAGCTCAATCAATCGACAATGTTAACGCGTGGACAATGCTGGAGTGGAATCGTAATTGTATTCAAACACTAAGAGTTGCAATCACATATATGAATTCGGTCCTTTAAAACAATACACAGAGGTAACATAACATTGTTCGCAAACAAAACGATACAGAGTTTTTATCTCCTTCCTATCTTGAGTCGAATGCACATTCATTGAAGCAGTTGTTCCTGCTTTTACAGTGGAATGATTTTCGGTCATTCTAAGATGAACCGGTTTCACAAAAAGACAAAATGATTTCCAAAAAGACAAAACGAAGCCGGTTTAGAAACCATGGATTTCACTGCTTTTGTAACCAAAAAGGTTGGGGTTTGACCCAGCGTTGACCACATAAGTAGGAGCTTTTGATCTGCTGTAAAATCGGTTTTTCTTCATGCTTGTACATTCAGGAGCTCGTCCTTATCCACTGCTTTGGCTTGCCTGTCATGCCATGTGTCAGATGATAAACTATTTACAGGATGTGATATCTTCCTGAGACCTTTTTTGTTAAAAATTCCTAATTTCTAACATAAAAACTCATAAATTAACTTTAATGCGAACTAACAACTATAACGCTATTAACTAATCAATTTCAATGGATGTAAAGAGGTCTATGGAGGGAAAAGATAGGCAATTGATGATGTTTTTAGAAGAAAAAGAGGGTAATGTAATGGTACCAACAACGCTTGAGTAGTTCTTGATGCTTCTGTATAAAATTATTGTCCTCCTATGTAGAATCTTCAGCGGGTAAGTTCTTCCACTTGATGAGATACTCTGAAATTGATCAATTTCGTAGCTGTCGGGTTCTTGTTTCTGTGACTACTCCAGGTTCCAATATGATTTTTCCTTCCTCTTCAAGTTATGGCAATATTGTTTGAATTGGGATCTTTTGAAACTTTTGAATGTGTGGCCATGCTTCTTCTTCCTTCTTCCATTCATCCCTTGCTTCGTTTATCCAATCTAGTTGGATAGTAGAAATAGCACAAAACAATGCTTCCACATCCTCATCATTTCTTGAGAGTGCATCTGCAACAAAAATTTTCTTCCCTTTTCTATAGATGATGTCAAAGTCATAAACCAACATATTTGTGACCCATTTTTTATATTCTTCTAAAGATAATAGTTGTTTTAAAAAATATTTAAGACTATCATGATCCATTTTTACCTTGAAGTGTCTTCCCATTCGGTAAGGTTGCCATTTCTTAAGTGCATGTAGTATTGCCAACATTTACTTCTCATAAATAGCTTGCTTGAGATGTAGCAATAAAAATACCCAATCACCTACATCAAAACATTTTTCACTACGATGTTGATTTACCTGTTGTTTCATTCGATTTTGCATGAAAGTGGCGTTATCCTTTAAAAGTTGGATAACTTGTTGTTGATGCTCGATGTGATCTTTCACTGCTTGAACCTTTTTCTCCTTGATATGTCCTTCTATCTTGAGAGTTTGAGGAGTAGTAATTTCTTCCAATGCTTTACAAGACATGGTCAGATTCATTTCTTGATGCTCAATGTGATCTTTCACTTCTTAAACATATTTCTTCTTGATATGTCCTTCTATCTTGATAGTTTGAGGAGTGGTAATTCCGGCCAATGGATTCCAAGATATGGTTGGATTCATTTATTCTTTCTCGATGTGATCTTTCACTTCTTGAACTTTTTTCTTCTTGATATGTCCTTCTATCTTGAGACTTTGAGGAGTGGTAATTCTTGCGAATGCTTTACAAGATATGGTCGGATTCATTTCTTCTTTCTCTGGGGTTGGTTCTTGGTGTATATCCTCTTCTTTTGATGTTTCTTGATCCTTTTTTTCTTCCTCTTCATAAACTATGTAAAATAATTTATTCTCAGCACACTTATGACCTTTAGTGCATTTGCTATCACAATTGTAACAAAGCCCTTTTTCTCTTTTTTCTTCCAATCATTGTGGTGTCACCCTTGTAGGTTGTGGTGGGCTAGGAGAAACAACACTTCCATGTTTATAGTTGTGAGCGGTAGAATTCCTTGTTTCCATAATTTCACTTTCAATTTTTCTTGCCAACCCGAATGCCTCCTCCAATGAATTGGGTTCCCAAAAATGAACCTCATGTTGAATGTTATCCTTTAAAGTCCCTATGAAGACATCAATCCTTTGCTTCTTTGGAATATAATTTACCCTTCTATTAAATTTTTGAAAGTCCTCAATGTTCTCTTCCATTGAACCCTTTTGTTTGAGATTTATCAATTGGCTAAAGAAGGAGTTTCTCTTTGTATCCTCATAAAGTACTATCATTTCCTACATGAAAATTGACCACGTAACAAGTTGTTTACGAGAAAAAAGCCCTTTATACCATAAAATTGATCTATTTCTAAATATGAAGATGCAATGCATACCTTTTGTAACAGTGGTACACCATGTAGATCAAAATATTGCTCCATCTGAAGTATCCAATTTACCAGATCCTTGCCATCGAAATTCCACATATCGCCTTTTCTTGATTTTAGGAGCTCGACCTTGAAATGACTATAACTCTGTAATTTCGGCTCTTCTAGTTCTTAAATTGCAACTTGCAGTAGTCCTCTGGTGTCCTCTTTCCAATGCCACCAATCTTATCAAAATTGGATTCTCCAAGAAAGAGTTATGCACAATATTCCAAGATGACTTGATTATATGCCTTTTCAAAAGAGCGAACTTGTATGAAGTGCCACGTGTCACTGTTTTGACCTTAGGATCTGAAAAATATACACAAGAAACTACAGTCCGTCCTCTTTCTATAACTTCTTACGAAATTTCAATCTGATGGTCAAAACAAAAGTTATGACTATTTTCCCCAGGTCACCTGTTTGGAATGTAATTAAGGAGTCTGCAAAAAGACCAACTTCCTCAGATCATATCTCCGCAAATATTCCGCAAAAAGCTCTTAAATTTAGGCTTGAGGTTCAGCGCGATTTCATCTCAAATGGGGTTTTTTTTTTGTTCTGCTTTTGAAACGTCGCAGAAATTTTTTTATAGAGAAAATGCCACGATGACCTATTTGGAACAGCGAAACCCTAGAATCCAAAGCTCTGATACCAAATGTTATGAAACTAGTTCACAAAAAGATAGAAAAGATAGTTGAACGCCTTAGAATTCAGCCTCTTCGAGGGGACAACCTCCTTTACATTACACAAATGAACAATTCTTGGATGATACAAATGAAAAGACCTCCTTTCTATATATAGGAGTCTAAGGGGTCATAATATAATCAGATCTGACATAACAATAATAATGTAAGGGCACAATAATAACAATAATGGGCTTCTATGGGGCACAATAGTAACAATACGGGGACTACATGGGTACAACAATATAATAAGGGGGTTGTACTAATAAAAAGTAGGAGTTATACTAGTAGTATAGGGGCCTAACATGGAACCTACATCAGGTAGATGTCAACACCGCGTTCTTGCATGGTTCGATCAAAGAAGAGGTTGACGTGGAGCAACCCGAAGGATTTGAGATTAATGATCGAAATCTCATGTGTGCAGGTTGAAGAAAGCTCTCTATGAGCTGAAGCAAGTACATCGAGCATGGTATGAGAGGATCGATAACTACTTGACGAAGTTGGGATTCACTAGGAGTGAAGCCGATCCTAACCTTTACTTTAAGGTTGAAGATGAAAAACCTCTCATACTGGTGTTATATGTGGATGACCTCTTTCTAATAGGTGCAGACCCTCTCATTCAAAAATGTAAGAGGGGGTTGGCTTCTGAATTTGAAATGAAGGACCTAGGACTAATGCACTATTTCCTAGGACTTGAAGTCTGGTAGAAGCCAAGGGAAACTTTCCTATCTCAAGGAAAATATGTGGTGAAGATATTGGAAAGATTCAGTATGGTAGACTGCAAGCCTGTAACTACCCCAATGAAGCTTGACTTCAAGAAGTTAAGCAGTAGTGCTGTTGGACCTATTTTACGAAATGCTACCGAGTATCGGCAACTTGTCGGAGCATTAATGTTCTTAGTGAAATCCCGTCCAAATATATGCTTTGCAGTCAACACAGTAAGTCAACATATGGTTGAACCTCACCACATACATTGGATTAGTGCCAAGAATCTGTTAAGATATCTATGTGGCACAATTACATATGGGTCAAGATACACTATCGAATATGTCAGACTACTTGGATACATTGATGTTGATTGGGAAGGCAATGTGGTGGATCATAAGAGCACTTTTGGGTGTTGTTTCTCCTTGGGATCTGCTTCGATATCCTAGATGAGCAGGAAGCAGAAGTCGGTGGCTTTGAGCACCGCTGAGGCAGAGTATATTACTGCTAGCATGGCCTCTTGTGAGGCAGTCTGGTTGCAAAATCTCTTCAATAAGCTGTTTGGATTTACATTGGATACCACTGTGATCCTATGTGACAACCAAAGTAGGATTCATTTGTCAGAGAATCCTGTATTTCATGATCGCTCCAAGCATATTGATATCAGGTACCATTATATTCAAGATATGGTGTAGCGAGGAGCAATAAGGCTCCAACATATCGGTATAGATGAACAGGTTGCTGACATCCTGACAAAGCCCCTAGGAAAATTCAAATTCCTAACTTTCCAAGCATGACTTGGTGACGTTCAAAGACCCTCTGATGAGGGTCCTGTATGATGTATTGAGCTCTGGGAGCTCTTGGGGGGGGGGGGTACTTCTTGGAGCAACATATGACCATAGGGTGACTCACCATCCCCTGGTGGTGTACATGTACAGGGTAAAAGAATCAAACTTTCCTTGTGATACCCCATGGCGACTATGTAGCAGGATGATTAGTTCTCTTGTGAGGTTTGGATGATGTGTTCTCCATGACGATTATGTAGTAGGATGATTAGTTCTCCTGTGAGGTCTGGATGATTTGTTCTCCATGACGATTATGTAGCAGGATGATTAGTTCTCCTATGAGGTATGGATCATGTGTTCTCCATGACGATTGTGTAGCAGGATGATTAGTTCTCATGTGAGGCTTGGACGATGTGTTCTCCATGGTGACTTTCGACAGGTTGATTTGCTCTCCTATGGACAAGATGATTCGCTCTCTTGTGGGACAAGATGATTCACTCTCTTGTGGCATAAGATGATTCGCTCTCTTGTGGGACAGGATAATACGCTCTCTTGTGGACAAGATTGATTAGTTCTTCTGTCGAGGCATCCTACCCATGTAGTTTGGGACTCATGAGAAGTACCTCTCATATGATCAATGAGCACGGAAATGAGGATAGGGACCATAGTAGTACCGATGGATGCGTTGCTATATCTACCATACTCCCTATGCTAGGATGACCTTCATTGATCTGGGACCAGTGGTAGGAGTTGTACCCACTATGACATTGACTTCGGGTCGGTTGAGGACTGGTCTAGGACTAGTGGTAGACACTCTAAGATTGACTTTGAGTCAGCGGAGGATGATACTGGTCTAGGACCAGTGGTAGGAGTTGTACCCACTATGACACTGACTTCGGGTCAGTTGAGGACTGGTATGGGATCAGTGGTACACACTCTGAGACTAACTTTGAGTCAGAATGATACATCCTCGATCATTTCTTGTTCTTCATAATTCGGACAAAGCAAAGTAGAGGAGGACAAAGCAGAGCAGAGAAGATCAGAACAGGGTAGAACATAACAGAGCAAAGCAGGCAGGATAGAGCAGAGCAGAGCAAGGGTCAAGCTGTACAAGGCAGTGCATTTGATGGATGAATAGTAGCGACCGACAGATGAATTGCAGATGGAGTTCTCCCTAGTTGAGAGGGAGTGTTAAAATTGGCAACTAGGGCCAAAATCCATGTGGTTCATCTTATTCGTGTCTGATAATATTTTTATTAGATTCTTTTCTTCGAGAGGTGTAGGATTGATCTAAAGATCATCCGATTCCGATAAGTATTTATGGAGATATGAATTTATTTTGATTATGGAATAATTATCAAGCCAACCAACAACTCATGTAGGCTCAGAAGCCCAATAGTCGCATCTATTCAATCATCAACATTTGTGTATAAATATAAGAGGTCTTTTCCTCATTTGGACACACTCTCTCATCACATCTCTCTCTCTCTCTCTCTCTCTCTCTCTCTCTCCTGCGCATAAAAGAGACTCTTCTCCTATTGCACAGAAAGAGACTCTTCTCTCACATGTGTGGAAGCAAGGATGCAGATTTAGGGCTGCAACTACATATCAAAAGTTTTACCAACGTTGACCATATTTCTCCCTCTCTAAACTGTGTTGTAGGTGGATCTGACTCTCCTCAGAAGGCCACATTTTTTGGTGAAGGAATGAGGTTGATCCGACAATCGGTTTGCAAGATATTGTCTACCCTAGTTGAGGGTTGATCTATGGTTTTCTCGTGTTGATGTAAATCATATTTATGTACTAGTTCTCTCTGCTGAATTACTGAAGATAAAAGAAGATTTGATCAAAGGGTTTCCCCATATTGGGGTTTGTCCCTGGCTAGCCACCACATCTTGTGTCTCTTGTCTTGGCTTGTTTTCTGTCGATCGTTTAATGTTCTATCTGCACTTTACTTTATGTACATGTGCTTGCTAATCTATGGATAATAATAATAAAAAGAAGTAAATTTCTCTAAGCATAGAACATACCATAACCTAATAGAATCAAAGGCACCTTATAGGATGAACACTCCAGAGTTGGTAGAAATAAAGTTGTAGCTTAAGGAGATACTTGAAAAGGGATATATAAGGCCAATTGTGTCACCTTAGTGCGCACCGATATTGTTTTTAAAGAAGCACGATGGTACTCTCAGGTTGTGCATTGATTACAGGCAGTTGAACAAGGTGACTATCAAGAACAATTATTCATTGCTGAGGATTGATGACTTGTTTGATCAATTGAAGGGAGCAACAATTTTCTCAAAGATTGATCTAAGATCGGGATATCCTCAGGTGTGCAAGAAAGAAGAAGACATTTATAAGACTGCATTCCATACCAATTATGGGCATTATGAGTTCAGAGTGGTTCCTTTTGGTCTTACTAATGCTCCAACTACTTTCATGTGCATGATGAAGAGTGTATTGCATCCTTATCTAGACAAGTTTGTGATAGTGTTCATTGATGATACACTGATATATTATAAGAATGAGGAAGAGCATGCATAGCACTTTGCAACAATGTTAAGATTGTTGAGAGAGCATTAGTTGTATGCCAAGCTCAACAAGTGTAGTTTCTTTCAGAATGAAGTTCACTACTTGGGGAATGTTGTTTCCAAGGAAGGTATAACAGTGGGCTTGGAAAAGATTAGAGTTATCATGGACTGGCAAACTCCTAGGAATGTGGATGAAGTCAGATCATTCATGGGACTAGCAGGTTATTACAGGAGGTTCATCAAGAACTTATGACGAATTGCCTATCCTATTACATCTTTGCAAAGAAAATGAAAGAAGTTTGAATGATCTGAAGAGTGTGAAATTAGTTTTGAGCAGTTGAAACATTTTCTTAAAAATGCTCTAGTCTTGAACATTTGTAGATCTTGATAAATAGTTTGTGGTATGTATAGATGATTGCAAGAAAGGAATTGTCGGAATCCTGATGCAGGAAGGGCAAGCAGTATGCTACGAGTCAAGGAAGTTGAATGAGCATGAGCAGAACTATGTGACTCATGATCTCGAGTTGGCATCTGTCATTCATGCCTTGAAGATGTGCAAGCATTATCTTCCTGATAGGAGGTTTATTCTGATGAATGATCATAGTGGACTGAGGTACTCGTTTAACTAACCTAATCTGAATGCTAGGAAATCTAGATGGTTGGCTACACTCAGTGAGTTTGACTTCGAGATCAAGTACATGCAAGGCAAGGAGAACTGGGTTGCAAATGATCTTAGAAAAATAGTGCAGGTGAAACACATTGTAGTTGTGAGTTCATATGGGACATAATTACAGGATAAAATCTTGCATGCAGGGCAGCATGATGACAGGTACCAACAGTTGAAGCAGAGATTACAACAACAAGGTGAAGGTGATAGGGATGAGGAGTATCACCTCGCGACAGATTGCTTGGTCAAATTCAAGAACAAGATTTATGTGTCGGATAACAGTTAGCTCAAAAATCTTATCTTGAGGGAGTTTCATTTCAAGCCTTATTCATGTCACCCAGGATATCAAAATACTTTGGCAACAGTCAAGAAGTTCTATCATTGGTTGAATCTAAAGAAAGAAATGGTTCAGTTTGTTGTTAGATGTTTGGACTGTCAGCAAGTGAAAGTTGAGTGTAACCACCCAATTTGTTCATTTCAGCCTAATCCGATTCCATAATGGAAATGGGAGGTCATTTCCATGGACTTCATTACAGGTTTGTCGAGGACATCAAAGCAGGATGATTCCATCATCGTTGTGGTTGAAAGGTTGAGCAAGGTAGCTCACTTCATTGTTGTGAAGCCTACTAATTAAGCTAGTGAGGTAGCTCAGATCTTCATTAGGGAGGTAGTGAGGTTACATGGTGTTCCCAAGAAGATTATATCAGACAAAGACGTCAAGTTCACTTCTAGGTTTTGGAAGGAGTTGTTTGTAGGCTTGGGGAAAAAGTTAGCTTTCAGTACAACTTATCATCCACAAATAGATGGACAAACAGAGAGAGTTAACAAGATTCCTGAGGATATTTTGAGGATGTATGTCATGCATCGATAGAGAAAGTGGGAGGAGTATCTTCCACTAGTAGAGTTTGCATATAACAATGGGTATTAGGAACCCTTAAGGACGATTCCATTTCAAGCTCTCTATGGGTGGAGTTGTAATACTCCTATTAGTTGTAGTGATCCAGTGAATAAGGTGTTAATTGGTCTGGATATGTTGGCCAATATGGAGCAAGAGATATAGATTATTAAGAGGAATTTAAAGGCAACATGAGATAGGTAGTGATCAGGAGCTCAAAATTTGCCAAAAAATAAAAGTGTTAGTGTTAGGTCCCTATAATACTAGTGATTACCCCATTATTGTTGTAGTTGTATCCCTTATTAATATTGTTGTGCCCCTATTGTCCCAATATTGTTATTATTGTACCCCATAGAATCCCTCTATTGTTATTTTTGTGCCTTTATATTATTATTATTAGGTAGGCTGGGTTATATTGTGACTCCTTAGACTCCTATATATAGAAAGGAGGTTTTGTCATTTGAATCATCCAAGAATTGTTCATTTGTGTAATGTAAAGGAGGTTGCCCCCTCCAAGAGGCTGAATTCTAAGGCATTCAACTATCTTTTCTATATTTTTGTGAGCTAGTTATATAACAACTAGAATCCTGATAAGTTTATCTTCAGAACGAAGAGCTCATCATTCCAAAACTGACAGTGTGAACGACACTCAAATCCGAGCTCATATGCAGAATTTAGAGCAAGTCAAAGTTCAGGGTTGAATGTATGACATGGCAAAGGTCTCAGTAAATAAGGAGGTTCCAAGTGGTAGGTTGCCATTCACCCCCACAAATCGCATATCGGAGATGGACAAGTACTGAAGAATTGGCCCCCGGCGCAGAGTAGGTTGCGATGCGATGCGTTCGCAATCGCATATCGCATAATGATTAGAATCGGCCCCCGGTGAAGCCCAGGTGCGATGTGATTTATCGCATATCGCAATTGCAGAAAATGATTGTGATTTGTGATATGGTTCCGGCAATGATCGTCGATGAGAAATACGATGAGTTCCAATTGTGATAAGTGTCAGTCGCGATATGTTTTCAGAGTTGTAATTTATAACTCGTTGGGTCGCTAGATCGACAATCGCAGTTTTTGAAGGAGTGTTGATGTTCATCTCTCGCCAATAGCTGCTTGCAATTGCGATATCCAACAGGGCTGCAGAACCATAGCCTTAGCTGTCGAACCACCACTCCGCATGTGACCACTCAGCCCTTAACCACGAGATAGGTGGGAATGATGGCGAAACTGTTGATTTTGGCAGAACTGCCAGTTTTAATTGCGGATATTGAATTTAACTGGCAGTAAGCCAGATTTGGAGGAGAAAATTGTTGAGAGACTAGAAAAAGTCATAACTAAGGCAATTTATTACCAAATGGGTTGCAAAAAGAGGCTAGATCACCATTTTTGGGTATTCTGAACTCACTGGAATAGGTTTTAGGAGCAAAGGAGCACTTATGGATAAGATTTTTGCAAAGTGAAGCCTGTGGGTGCTCTGCTCAACCAAAGTGTTGATTCAGTTTATGGAGGAGTATGAAGGTGGAGATGACTTTGCAGGGGTCTTCCAGCCTCCATGTGCTTTCTGCACCAACCATTATAGCAGTGTTGTAGCTTTATTTCTTCTTTCCTCTATATGTGCATGGAGAAAGAGAATTGTCAAGTAGATTGTAGCGCTAGTTATGTTCTTGGAAGTTGGATTATGGGATCTTGGTGTAAGATTCCTATGTTTGCTAAAGATTTACATGTTTAACTGTAGGTTAACATGAGTACGGAGTGAGAACTTTTGTAGGAATTTGTTTCTTTGAAGGAGAAACTAGCCATGTACTCTTATTTTCTTGATATTGAGTATAATGAGAAGGGGTAATGCCTTTAGAGATGATCGAAGGAGATGTAGCCTCGGAGGGGTGAGCTCCTTTATCAATGGCTGATGTATTATTGTTTGATGCATGCTTCCATTCAGTGTTTTGGTTTCATGTTTTAAGTTTTCTTCATGAAACTAACTTAAGTAAAAACACATAAAATTCATGCTTTTACTTGTTATTTTGGAGTCAAACCTAAAGCACATTTTTTATACTCCGATGAGGGGAATTAGCACAACATTACTAATCTACTCCATTTTAGATCAATTTGGTATCAGAGCTATGGGTTTCTTTGTGCATGGAGGAATTGACTATTGTTTGTAAGTGAATGTGTTTTGAAGCTCGTTGAGGAAAAGGTTTTGGAAAGGAGAACAAGATTGTTACAATCTCTACCACCAAGTTCTACCTGAAATTGCAGTAGAAGCTTCAAGAAAAGCATGTCCCAAGGAGGAGAGCCTACAGGAATGTCAGAGGATGTGAAGGCTTTTAGAAAGGCTTTCTTAGACATGGCAGAAATGGTGAAAGTCCTCTATGAAGAGAGGAATACAAAATTACAAGGTGAAATCTCTAGACCTCCAAGAGGAGAATGTTATCCAAGGGAAGAAGGTAACAGGAATGGTGATAAACCACCATCTTCTCCACAATCTTCATGTTTTTCTACAACTATTATGCAAGATGCTAGTGTAGAAAGTCCCTCTGATAAGGTAGATGGACAAGTTTGTACCTTTTGTCCACATGATGTGGAATATGAGGTTCTATCAGCACCCAAATCCGAGGAGCTAAAAGAAGAGAGCCGAAGAGTCCAAGAGGACACATCTCGAATCAAAAGGGAAATCGAAAACATCTTCTTGTGTTAATCGAAAGATGAAGCAAATGGTAAAAATTTACATGCTTCTTCCTTATGTGAAAGTATTGATTTAAATTCATTAGTAGCCTTTGAAAAACACAGTAAAGGCATTGGATCCAAGCTCTTGACCAAGATGGGTTACAAGGGAGGAGGCCTTGGCATAAACTAGCAAGGCATTAAAAATCCAATTGCAGCCAAGGAGAGGCCTAAATACGAAGGCTTAGGCTATGTTGCAAAAGAAGAGTGGTCTTCTAGTGACAATTCGTGGATATCATGTTCCTTTTTGCGTAAGAAAGGATACGAGGAGGCAAGATGTTGGGAGTTGCATCCAGAAATGTCCCTGCTTGGTTCCTCAAGCGTAAGGAGGACTTCCAGTGTAGAACGTCTCCAAAGAGAGATGTAAAATCTGAAGAAGAAGGAAATTCAATTCTTCTTACCACACAAGTTCCTCACACAGATAGCGTAAGACAAAGGACAACAAACAGAGGTATAACCGTTCTGTTAATTCGAATGTTGTTCATTGTGGAAAAAAACATGCAGATTTGAATAACATGTTGAGGAAAATGTTTCCATGCACCTTTTTCCTTTCATCTAACCATTGTGTAGATAAGTGCGATAAGAGGAAAGGAATCATCAAGAAGATATTTATGTCTACTGGAATTGAGATCGAAAGGAGAAAATCTCATCCAAGGATAAAGGCAAGTGAGCCGAGAGGAGCTCAAACCAACTTACGTACTCACTACAATATCAATGGGCATTGGGTCAAGAAGTGTTGGAAATTGTTTCCACAACTTCATCCTAGTAAGGGCAATCAAATCATGCAAGCACTAGAAGAGGAAGCGATAATAGAAAAAGTGGCGCAAGATGCGACCATCCCTAAAGTAGCTTCAAAAGAAGAGAAAGTTCAAACAAAGGGTTCATTTACCTGGTTGGGTAAGAAATGGACGGACTATTTGTCCAACTGAAGTTTGTAAATTTATGTTTTGCACTAGTTGCATATTCTCATATTTGGGTAATTTGTAAAAGTGATGTTCATAAATAAATAACTTATATGAAACAATGTTTTCTTTAAGCAATTACAATGCTAGTTTGGCTTGTTGATAGTCAATTTGAATGGAAAATCTGGGAGTCAAGTTTATTCCATTTTGTAAAAAAAATGGCATTTTAAAACTATTGTATGAGTAGTTGCAACACATTTACTATGTTCCAAATGTGTGTAGCACTCAAGGTATACAAGTAGTCACTATGTGAAGCTTGTTTGGGTTCATTTGGCAAAGCCTTTTAGGATCTTATCCTTGATAAGTATTTTGTAGATAAACAATTCCAAGGTGCTCATCTTCTTGGAACTCTTCTTGGGAAGGTTTTTGTTATGGATGGCCATAGTGACATGTACAGGGGTCAGTCATCGCTTATGGCTCCGAAGAACAAAGTTGAAGGAGAAGGAAGGATGACCTATAGGACACTTGTGGTGCAGACAAAGTACAAAACAGTTGCAGATTATTTAAACTTTTGGAGACCAATTTTATTTTATTTTTATTTATTTATTTATTTTATTATTATTTTATTATTTATTTATTTATTTTTGTTTTTAATTTTTTTTTTTTTTATTATTATTATTTTTTTTATTTTTTTTTTTTTTTATTTTTTTATTTTTTAATTAATTAATTAATTAATTATTTTTATTTTATTTATTTAGTTTTTTTTTTTTTGGTGCAGTGGGGAAGAGTGATCACGAGCTCAAAATTTTCCTAAAAATAAAGTGTCAAAATCCTAATAAGCTTAGCTTTAGATCAAACAGCTCGTCATTCTGAATCCAACAGTGTGAACGACACTCAAATCCGAGCTCGTATACAGAAGTTAGTGCAAGTCAAAGTTTAGGGTTCACTGGATGACATGGCAAAGGTCCCAGTGAATCAGGAGGCGCCACCCCCGCAAATCGCATATCGTAGGTGGAAAAGTACTTAAGAATCGTCCCTTGACACAGAGCAGGTTGTGATGCGATGTGATTGCAATCGCATACCACATAATGATTAGAATTGGCCGCAAGCAAAGCCCGATTGCGATGCGCTTTATCGCATATCACAATCGAAAAAAAATGATTACAATTTGCGATATGGTTCTGACAGTAATCTCTGATAGTGAAATGCAATGAGTTCTGATTGTGACAAGTCCCAAACATGATATGTTTTCAAAGTTGTAATTTATAACTCGTCAGGTCCACTAAATCAACGATCACAGTTTTTGAAGGAGTGTTGACATCTATCTCTCCGTCAACAACCAATTGTGATATCCGACAGGGCTACGGAATTGTAGCCTTAACCGCTAAACCACCAATCTGCATGTGACCAATTGACCCTTTACCGCGAGATAGGTGGGAACGATGGCAGAATCACTGAGTTCTGTGAAACTGCCAGTTTTAACTGCGAATATTGAATTTAACTGGCAGTAAGCCAGATTTGGAGGAGAAAATTGTTGAGAGACTGGCAGAAGTCATAACTAAAGCAATTTTCAACCAAATGGGTTGCAAAAAGAGGCTAGATTGCCATTTTTGGGCATTCTGAACTCATTGGAATATGTTTCAACATCAAAGGAGCACTTCTGGATAAGCTTTTTGCAAAGTTAAGCCTATGGGTGCTCTGGCCAAACAGAGTGTTGATTCAATTTATGGAGGAGTATGAAGGTGGAGATGACCTTGTAGGGGTCTTCTAGCCTCCATGTGCTTTCTGTAGCCATTACAGCAGCGTTGTAGCTTTATTTCTTCTTTTCTCTATATGTGTATGGAGAAAGAGAATTGTTTAAGTACTTCAAGTGGATTGTAGTACTGGTTATGTTGTTGGAAGTTGGAGTATGGGGTCTTGGTGTAAGATGCAAGTGTTTGCTAAAGATTTACATGTTTAACTATAGGTTAACATGTGTATGGAGATAAATTTTGTATGAAGTTGTTTCTTTGAAGGAGAAACTAGCCATTCCATTTCAGCAGCTTATGTACTCTTCTTTTTTGATAATGAGCATGATGAGAAGGGGTCATGCCTTTAGAGTTGATCCAAAGAGATGTAGCCTAGGAGGGGTGAATTCCTTTATCAATGGTTGGTGTATTACTGTTTGATGCAAGCTTCTATTCATTGTTTTGGTTTCATGTTTTAAGTTTTCTTCATGAAACTAACTTAAGTAAACACACATAAAATTCATGCTTTTACTTGTTGTTTTAGAGTCAAACCTCAAGCACATTTTTATATTTTGATGAGGGGAATTAGCACAACATTACTAATCTACTCCATTTTAGATCGGGTAGAAAATTTCTGCAAGTCATCATAGATCATTCAAGGAGTTTCAGGTTGGGGAGCATGTGTACTTGCGAATCAAGCCTAGGAGGAGCTCCTTGAGGATTGGATCATATACCAAGCTGACACCTTAGTATTGTGGGACTTTTGAGATCCTTGAAAGGATTGCACCAGTGGTCTACTGACTTGCACTTCCGGCTATAGTGAAAGTCCATGATGTTTTCCATGTTTCATTGCTTAAGAGATATGTGCAGGGTGTTGATCATGTGATTGACTGGTCTGTATTATAGGTGGAACTAGAGCAAGAATTTCATCCAAAACCAAAATGCATTTTGTAGAGGAAACAACTCATGCTCTGGAATAGAGTGATCGAGCAAATTAAAGTGTAGCGGAAGCACTTTGGCCCTGAGAAGCTACATGGGAGATGGATGATCAAATGCAGGCTTCGTATCCTTCATTATTTTCTTGTTCAAGTAAATGAGTTTTTATATGTATATGGTTGTAAATACCGCATTGAGCTACGTTATAAAACTCCAATAAGTTATATGTTTTTTTCATTTTTCAGCAAGATTTCATTGTAAATACTATATCGAGCTATTTTATAGAGCTCCGTAAGCAGTATGATTCGTTTTCAACAGTTTAATGGTCATAGGTGTCATTGAACACTAAGGATGGTGTCCCCACGATGGGGAGGGGTTTGTAACAACCCCTGGTTGATTTTCCATGTAAATAAAATAAGACCAAGGTCATGAGACACGTATTCCAAGTTGAATGTTGGGTAAAACATTATAGTGGACATCACCTGTGATTAATAATGGCTATCGAAATTGGAAAAGGAAAAGAGACAGTTAATGGAATTTAATTATGAAAATAAAAGAAAATGGGAGAAAAGGAAGGTGAAGAGACACAAATTTGCATGCAAGGGAAATTAGAGGAAAAATTAAGAAAATAGAGGCCTCAATGATAAAAAGGCTTCAAAGGATCCTTCACAACTTTTGTCAGTTTAGTTTTTGGCTCTCTCACTCATTCTCTCACTCTCTCAAACTCTTGCAAACTTAGAGCATTATTGGAGCACTCTAACATTCACTTGGAATTGGATAAAGAAAGCAAAGGAAAGCAAGGAAATGCAAGGATATTTTTGGATCAGTGACTATAGCTTGATTTCTTTGCAAATAACAGGTTGCATGTTTGATTTTCTCGATAGTTTTTGGATGCATGGTATATGCATGTGATTCCTTGGTTATGTGTTGTCGTTAGCATGGAGACTTGCTTAGATTGACAGTGGTTTCAGCCTTGCCTTGCCATTTCCTGCATAGCCATGGTCTTGTGGATTTAACACTTGTTTTTTTTTTATTGTTGCTAAGGTTCCATATGGTCATGGCTTCGAATAAACGCTCTAGAATCCATTCAAAAATTTGCGTTGAGTTACTAGTTCTTGGAGCCGTAGGTTGGGACAAATGCTTTGGAGCCCTTGGTGGGTTGAGTTACTAATCCCTAGATCCATGGTTGGAACAAACGCTTTGGATCCTTTGAAGGTTATGGCTTGAGTTACTAGTTCTTGGAGCCCTAGAAAACTTGGGTAGAGACCGATCTGGTTGATGTTAGTGATTTTTTGATCGTATAGATGAGATCACTATGGTTGAGTGTTCAGGTGGTTTGGCCTCTAGAAGTGGTGGTTGGTTTTGTTTTGGTTTATCCCATGAGATGCAACATTCATGCTTGGAATATGGCACAGGGGTGATTGGTTGAAAGAGAGATTTGGTTCAACCCAATCTATGGTTGGGTAGTACGTGGAAGTCCCTGACTTGGTTGGCATTTTCATATGTTAATAAGAGTAACTTATTTTCCCATTGTGATCTATGAGAACTTGTATTGGTTATCATGCTGACATTATGGATGATTTTCCATGGTTTCCATCCTATTTATATGTTGTTTATATGATGTATTATATCTATGGCTCTTGGCTTGTTTTGATGAGTTATTAAATGCTTGATGAATGCATGGGATAACAAGTGTTATTGTAGCTATCTAGAGAGGGATTGGAGCTTTCTTGGTGATTCTTAGATGAAAATCATAAGTTTATGATTTGATCACATGCTAAAAAACTTGCTTAAAATTCAAAGTTGTCAGATCGGTGTGGAACCTGAACGACCTCGTAATGCTTGTCACCCTCAATCCAATGCAAATGGTTTCATGCGAAACGAACTCTGTATGCTTCCGAAAACATGTTCTGTTCATCTTCCAAAACTGGTGAATTTGGAAAAAATAATGACAACCGAATCAGTAGTCTATACTGTTGACATGGCAAGCTGACTGGGCATGGTTGAATGTACAAATGGCTAGGCTCCTCCGTCGAATCACATGGTGACAAGTGGCATCCATTTTTTGGTGACAAGTGGCACATTTTGATTGGGTTTTAGGTGGCCAATCACAGGATTCCATGTGGCACGACCAAGAACCGCCACGTGGCAACCCAAGGGCCACCAAAAATTGGGTAGGGTCCGAACAATAGTAGGCGGGGGTTGAACTCGCGACCTCCAAGTTTCAAATTCCAAGCAGTTACCAACACGCCACACATTAGTTCTTAATAACTAATGTTTCCAGCTTATATTTAAAGTTCAAATATGCATCATTCAGAAAAGGGGCCAACCCACAGGGAGCAAGCCCCTGGGCGCGTGCAAACAATAGCACCGCGGGCGGAGCAAAGTGGGGGCCCGACTGACCGAGGTAGGCTGTCGGCCTTAGCCCCACGCACGTGGCCCCCCATGTGGCCTAATTTTTGGGATTAAGGCCTCATTAGGCATTTTGGCACCCAGTTAGCGAAAATTGGGGTTTTCGGGAAATTGTAGAGTGAATAGTGAAAGAGCTAGGGGAAACCAATACTTCTTCATTTTTTGACCAATTTGGGAGCAAGAAGAGGCTAGACAAGCATTTTTGGACATTCTGAATTCATTGGAGCAGGTTTCAAATTGTTTGAGAATTGTAGACTGATGTATTCACACTTTTGAGCATAATAGAGAGGGCTAAGCCATTGGAAGCTGGACCAAGGAGACGTAGCCCAAGAGGGATGAACTCCTTCATCATGTGTTGTTGTGTTACTGTTTATGTCTGATATATGTTGTTGTTCAGTCATTTGTTTATGTTAATTTGTACATGAAATTTACATTAAAACATTCAAAAACTTATGATAAAACTTGCAATTAACCTCATGAATCCTTAAGCACTTTTACATATTCTGAAGAGGAATTTAGCACAACAATACTAATTTTCCCATTCAGATCAAGTTTGGTATCAAAGCTCTTGGTTTTCTTTGTGCAAGAAGGGTTTAAATGTTTGGAAGTGAATGTGATGCTTACAAGGTTAAGCTCAAGAGAGCAGAAGGAAACCTGGTTGAAGGTCCTAAAGTTGGGTCAAGGAGAGGGAGAGAAAGTTTTCCACAATCTCCACCACTAGTTCTACCTCAAATTGCAGTTGAAGCTTCAGCAAGCATGTCACATGAAGGAGAGCTTGCAAATATGTCAGAGGATGAGAAGGTCTTTAGGAAGGCTTTCTTTGACATGATAGAGATGGTGAAAGTCCTTTGTGGAGAGAGGAATACAAGATTGCAAGGTGAAATCTCCAAGCCTCCAATTGGAGAAGGTTCTTCAAGAGGAAGAGGTAATAGAAATGGAGGTAAAACCCCACCATCTCCACCATCATATTCATCTTCATCTTCACAGGAATCTTCATCCTCTTGCACTAATACAACCCTTGCTCATACTCATCAACATACCTCAAAAAAGAATCGGTAAAACGCCCTTGTTAAAACTGTATATTGAATTTGAGCTGCCTATGTATAATGGTGAACTAAATGTAGAGAAGCTTGACAATTGGGTTCGTCAGTTGGATGTCTATTGCAAAATTCAAAACCTTCAAGATGATGACACAAATATTCAGCTAGCTTCCTGTTGTGCTATACAACAACCCCCCATTTCATAAAATCTTACTTTATAATATGAAATGGGTCCCTTTTAGATTAAATTGGTATTAATCCATCACTCTTCTAAAGGTTCGGAAACAAACAAAACATTTTAAAAAACCTTTTTGAAATAATCGGTCTTAAAAATAAAACGAATAATTCTTTATTGTTGTGATAAAGCGATCACAAGATCGCATATCGCAACAACAAAGGATGCATAACCATGACCCATTGATTCTCCCCGATACGATAAGAGCGAGTAACCAACAGTTATCGGGAAAACAAATAACAAAAGGTCCCTCCCCTTTGCTCCGATACGATATCGCAATCAGCAATCAAGGAATGCAATATGAATATAGCGAACTCTCCTCCTTAAAACTCCCGATGCGAGTCAAGCGATATTGCTATCGGCGATCAGGGATTCCATAAAAACTTAAATAAGATTGCCCAAGGCTTCCTCCGATCGCCGATTGCGATGAACCCAAACGCGACTTTCGAAAAGGATTGATATGATTTCGCTATTTTATATTAATTATCATTGAAAGCCTTTTCTCTTCCCGCTAGTGATTCACTTGCGTCCAACCGCCAAAAAATCAAATCCATGCTTAAACGATTATTCTGCAAGTAAAGGATATAATGAGAATTTAAATGATTGACAGGTTTTAATGACCAATTAATGAGCAGTTATGCCTAAATCCCTTCAGAGATTGTATCCGCGGGAGCCTTATGATAAATCTTCCATTATTCATTGATTGAAACAATTCTTCAGTTTTCGCCATCTATTCTCCGCATTACGTTCATTTTTCTCTTGTGCAGAGTTTTTCCGCAGTAACGATTCCAAACCAAATGGGGAAGAAATCTAAGAAGTCTGGAACAACTTCAACTTCTATGGTAACAGGACAACATGCCACCGATCCGGGACCAAGCAAAAAGGGATTAATCTCAGATACCACATGTCTCGGCCTTGGAAGCACTACTTGGCAAAATATTTACAACCTGGTTGAAGCTGAGGAACCTCAGCAAACATCGGTATGAGCTACAGCAGGTTCAAGCCGGAAATCTGAAGCTACTTTAAAAGATTTGGTTGATTCCTACCTACACAGGATAGCGGCTCGAGAGCAAATTCTTCCATATACGAATGTGGTGAGATGGAAAATTGAAGAAATTCCAATTACAGACAGAACATTCTGCACTATTGATGGGAGAGTATTCGGTTCATTTTAGCCCAATGATTTCAGACAAATGTACCATTTGCCCGAGCCAGAGAAGAAGTATAATAAAGCATTTCTGGAGAAGTTTCGAGATGAGAATGAAACTGAGTCGGAGCCTATACGAGAATGGAGACAGAACCCCGCGAAACACAAACATGAGTCTTCGGGTAAGTACTCCGTCGACTCCTTATGCTCTCCTTATTGTTATGCTGGAGTCATGATGTGCCGATTGTGGGGATTGCATGATTCTTCAAAATTTTCCATAGAGATGGTACCTTTGATGGAAGTAGCATGTAATAGCGAAATCATGGATTGGGGGACTATATTATCGCATAAGTTGGCTACAATTATTCTTGAATTCAGAAACAAATCCTGTGTTACTGATAGGTTCATCCCTCAATTTTACTTTAGTGCCTATATTTTGGATACCCTCTATTTTAATTCTGAGTTTCCTGTGTTAGGGTGGAGATGGACTCCACAGGACCCTATGCCTATTCATATCTACCACCAGAAATTATGGAAAGCTCATTATAAACAACATTTATACCAAGTATGCCATGGATTCATGCTACCTATTTACTACGCAATTTTTGATAAACCTGCCCTTAAGATCTCCTCTCAGGCGGAGATTGACTTGACAGCCTTAGGAACCTAGTTTGGAGAAGAAAAATTCACTTATGTAAGAGTTTTTGGTAGTCAGGCCAGGCCTCATGTCCTCCCCTTGTACATACCAGACAAGCCATTAGCTCGCGAAATAACATATCAGCTTACAACTGCATCGGCCACAAAAACTCTCAAAAATTCAAAGAAGCAAGTTTGGCCTCCTTTTCCTCTAAGGTGTGGCATCTATACTCTGCATGATTATAAACATGCAGAGAAAGAGGCAGGAAAAATTAACATCCTAAGTCTCGCCACTCTGCCTAATAGACGTTTTGACCCGAAGAAAGTCATCTATAACGCCCTAGACCAGGCCAAACTCACTAAATTTGAACATAAGGAAGATGAGTTTGATGACCTGTTCTCCTCAGCCGAGTCAATATTCCAGGTGCAACAACTAGCTAGAATGAGATACCATGATGACGGGTTAGTAGAATTTAATAAACTTAGAGAGCAGAGGTTGCAAACTCTGCCTCTAGATTTGTTAGCTACTGCTTTGATGATACAATCAAGTGAGCCTGAGCAGCAACTTACCAGCGAACCTCCTACTACATCCGAAATCTATGAAGAAGTCCAAAGAAGAGAGCAGGAGGAACTCTGGAGGCTAGAACAAGAAGAGGCAAAGAGGAAAGACAGAGAGGAAGCAGAAAAGAGGGAAGAACAGGAGAGAATACGGGAGGAGGAGAAGAAAAACCAACAGGAGCAGAGAAGCAAGGAGGTGAGTGTCGATACTCAAATGGACCCTAGATTGCTCAAGGAATGGCAACAATTTAATACAATTATAAGCAATCTTGAGAGCTCAATGGATGTCGATACATCCAAAGCGGCCGGTACACAAGATACAACATCAAAGGAGGTTCCAAGTAAAGGAACCAGCGGTCTACCCCCAACTACAGTAGTGGAAATAATTCCCAAGAATCCTTCCGATCAAATTATTTTGCAGGTGGAGGACATTCCTCCACTGGATGTTTTCTATAGCCCAAAACATAGGGTTGTAATAAAGCGACAGCGGAAAAGGAGAAGGATTGATCAACCTTCTATGTTCCTTGAACAAACGATAACAGCCTATGTGGTATGGAGGGAAGAATTCGACCCCTCCGATGACCTGACAAAGTTATCTCAATATGTTGGTGCCTATTCGGCAGCCACCATGGATAAGGCATCAGAGGTAAGAAATTTGTTGAAAGAAAAGGATCAAGTGATCACTTCACTGCAGGCACAGCTATCGGAGGAACAACATAAGTCAGAACAACTACAACATCAACTGTCCACGCAGCAACAGTTAAATAACCAGCTCAACAAACAGTTGCATGAAGAGAAACATAGGATCGATTCGGGAGCGATTTTGAGACAGAAAGAATTATCAGAGGCATTATCAAAGTTGAAGGCGATGAATGAACAGATGGCAAAGACAAAAGATGAGTAAATTGCTCAATTATCAGCTCAATTAGAGAGGTTCAAGAGTCTTCCCCAGCCTGCCAAGTTTAGAGTAGAGGCAATGCAGATTAACAAGGCATTAATAACACAAATAAGATTGTTGTGTCATGAAATTGCTCAAGTTGAACCTCTGTGTGACATAACAACATCCATAATAGACAAATCAGTTGATGCCAGGCAGGATTTAGAGCAAGCCGATGACACTTTGATAGATTTTCTTACTTGGCAGGACTCTAATGAGGGACAGGCAGCAAACTTGCCCGAAATTTTAGAATCCCATAAAGAAATCCTATTCATGGAGTGGCAGTCCCAATTAATGAAAGCAAAGAGAGCGGCTTCTAGATGCAAGTTATCTACGAACAATTTAATTGACTTGATCAATAATACTCTCTATTTATCTAACATGATTTCTCAATGTACACCAGGTAAATTATTATCAGCCAAGACATTGGAGCAGTCATGTAACCAAGAGCTAGAAAAAAATGGGAGATTGATCTCAGGAATTAAAAGTTTAACTTGTGACACCTATTGGTTGTTCCTAGTAAAACCATACAGCCAGAGAGCCGCCCTCAAATGCCTAACGGATGCAATCGGGTGTATCATTCCCGATATACATGATGCCACCTATGCTGCTCAAATCAATTCTCGTCTCAGCCGCCCTCAAGAAGTGGAACCAATGCTGGCAATATGCCAACTCAGGACAAAGGGCAAACAACCAGAATGATGAATCATTGCTGCCGATTACCAGATTACTGTGGGAGAGATATTCAAGATTGGATTATACCAATTTAGTAGCATTTTAATTTTGTAGTTTGTTAGCTTAGTTTAGTATTTATAGACCCTTTCATGTATTTAGAAAGGGTTGTAAGTTTTTGTATATGACTTAAAGCCTGAAGTTGCACTACTGTACTTCAGGCATATTCTTTTATGAAAACTGGACCAATTTTTCCAAATTTTGATAATGAAGCTTTGATGTGAATGTGCACTATTGCCTTTATCTAAAAGTATTTCTGAATCGGAAGAAGGAATTCAAATTGCGATTGGCGTAGGGAATAATTCACAGCTCATATCGTACTATTATCTATATCTGAATTTATTCCTTTTATGTGAATTGTTGTTTGGTCATTTTTGCTATTATTGAATATGTGAATGTGTTTTAACAGTAAACTTTATACTTTCCACTATTGGATGTTTCCAGTTTGCTATTCTCTCAATCATGCATGTATCAGTAATATAAAAATAGAAGTGTAATATTGTTTTTATCAATTACTTCATTCAACTATTTGAACAAAGCAATTATCATTTAAAAGAATGTCTTTATTTATTGAATAGTGTCATCTATATGCCTATCAACAAACACAAATCATTAAACGTTGCACTTAAGAATAGAAGCTTCTCGGGATAAAATAGTCATTTACGTTTTCGCTCATAGAATAAGTCCTCCATTTATTATCACTTATTAGAAAACCAATCATTCATCCCCCCCCTTTTATTCATTACTGGGAAACTGGTCCCATTATATCCAGTCGGAGCCACCATCCCAAACGGAAAAGGAGCTGTATTAAGGTCCGGACCGGGTGGTTATCCCCGATGTTGATGTAATGATTTTCGGGGCACCAACATTTCTGGCGCTAGAAGGAGGGCATCCGCTATGAATGGCAATTAAATCAAAACTACAGACCATTCACAGAGTAAATCACCCTCCACCTCTCCTCGGACCTCTCGTTTGCACTCTGAAATACCAGTGTCCAGACGAGAAGAAGAAGGATCAACTACCACTGCTCAACCCCATCATACTTCAGAACGTTTAAGTCCGGAGTCCCCTGAAGTTCAGTCTATCATCCAGAAACTTCAAGGCTTCTCCATTTCACCTCAGAGATCTGAAGTATCTCAAGGCAGTGAGACTTCGCAATTCCGCCTACCTCATCATCTCACTAGACTTCAAAGCGAAAAACTCGGCATTGAACCACCCGAGTTGCCTTTACCCCAAAGGAAAAGGATTAAAAAGAACACTGAAGGTTCTGGTAGTGAGACTTTTTCTCCATCATCTTCCATCTCATCATCTCCAGTGCGAAGTTAAACACCCACTTCACCATTACATATTATTATTCACGGGGGTCTTCACCTTCAACATCACAATCTTTTCAGTCTTCATTTCCACCTCCTCCCCAAACACCTGGAACACCACAGGTAATCGTTGGTACTCCCAAGATGGCTTAGAACCCATGGAGAAGTCCTGGTGCAGTCACTATGCTTGCACCATTACATCCGTTACCTGATTATCCTGAGAAATGGTTACCAAAGTTTAATCCAGATGTTGGAACATTAGCTGAGGAACACATAAATAATTTCATGTTGTTAGTTAATCTAATGGGAGTAACAGAAGAAGATGTTGTAGTTAGACTTTTCCCCTATACATTACAAGGATCAGCTAGGTCTTGGTATTTTCCTTGCCCTCTGGATCCATCACCAGTTGGAATACCTTTCAGGAACAGTTTCTTACCAAATATGGTGATGATAGATCCTTGGCCACACTTATTAATGACCTTTCAAATCTAAGGATTGAGTCAAGAGAACTAATTAAGGAGTTTAACTCCTGATTTAACAAACTCTTGAATAAAATCCCTACCGATTCCAAGCGAAGTGAACAAATTAGAAGCGAGTGGTACATTACAGCCTTACCTTCAAATATAGCCATTTTTGTAGATAGGGATGGAAAACCTACATTGGCCGAAAACATGAAAGAAGCCCTCGCTGTCGAAAAACGTATAATTGCTTTAGAAAAGAAAGCTGCTCTCGAGGACAGGAAATCCAAAAAAGTGTCTTTCAAGGATGATTCAAAGAAGAAAATCACCAAAGATCCATACGATATGGAGGGCCTTCAAAAGGTCCTCAAAACAATGTCAAATGAAATGGTTGAAGTTAAAAAGCAAGTAGCAGAAACCTCAACAAAGAAACCTTATAGTAATTTTAAGAAACCTGAGTCAAAACCTCCAAATGTTATATCCAATGCAGATTCAGACCCTGAGGAAGAAGAAGAAGAAGAAACAATTGCACCATCCGATGAATTCGAGGAAGAGGAAGTCGTTGAATGCCATGGAATGTGGGACTTCATATTGCCTAACTCCGATACCGAAACTGAACAAGAAGCCTTTCCTGTGACTACCAGGAGCAAAAGTGCCCATGAACCTGTCGAGGCAAGTTCAAAGAAAAGGAGTGCAGGTACCAATACTACAAAGGAAAAGGTACCCACAAGGAATTCAGCTGCAACAGTACCTGAAAATCAACCATCATCCTCCAATATACCTTCATCATCTAAGACGTTGGTAGTATCAGATTCAATGGATTACAATATTGTTGATGATATGAAAAAGACTAAGGCAAACATCACCATGTTTGAACTCAGCAAATTAAAACATCAATAGAAATTGCTTCTCAAAGAACTTAATGCAGTTCCTTCTTCGCCTCTTCCCAGTACTAAAGTTGCAAGTGATTCAGGACAACCATCTTCTAGTAGAGTTGAGGCTACTGATACGATTCTAATTGGAGACAAATCAAATTCCCATACCCCTCCTTTCCTCTTAACGTACGAAATCTACATAACTGCTTGATTGGCTCTGGGGCATCATCCAATATAATGCTAGCTTCAGTTTGTTCAAAACTGAACATACAACCCCAAAAGTCCTCAATTCACATTGTGCAGTTAGATAGAACCAAAGTCCAAGTCTTAGGGGAAATAAACTCTGTTACTATCAGGTTATCGGCTGATCCACGAGTGGTTCAAAGAATTGATATCTTAATCGCTGATATACCTGAGTTTTATGGTTTAATCTTGAGCAGGGATTGGTCTGAAAAGCTCCATGGGTATATTTCTACCGATTGGTCTCATATGTGGCTGCCCTACAAGGGAAAGCCAAATCAAATAAAAATCAATCAGGGGAAACACATGACCCATACTGTCACAAAGTTCGAACAGGAGAATCAACCAATTGCATTTAACAATAACATTTTGGGAAACTATTTTTCTGAATCATTCTTTGGCAATTATATTGCCCAACCATCTCCTTTCTCGGTAAACAATTTCACATCACAAATCGAAATTTTTTCACAAACTGACAGATCAAGACGTGTTAATGTTACTGAGGATTCTGTAAATAAAAATGTTGATAATTCTTTATTTTGGTCTTTATATTTTGACGGTTCAAAATCTAGTGAAGGATCAGGAGCAGGGTGTATTTTAGTCAGCCGTGACGGAGAAAAAACAATGCTTTCTTGTAGATTAGAATTTGAATGCACGAATAATACAACTGAATATGAGGCCTTGGTGCAAGGATTATACAAAGCTATCAACCTGAAAGTTCAATATTTAAAAGTGTTTGGCGATTCAGAGATTGTCATAAAACAAGTTCAAAATACAATCCATTGTCTCTCTAATCACCTCAAACACTATCATTATTTAGTCCAGGAACTTTTAGCTCATTTCTTAGCATTCAATATTTCACCTATTCCCAGATCCTAGAACGCAGCAGCTAACCTGTTGGCCAATGTTGCTTCTAAACTCCTGCCTTCTGAAGATTATAGCCTGGATAGATTTTCAGTAGAGTTGATCTTTAGGCCATCAATTCCTGACAATATCACCAATTGGCGAGTGTTCAACCACGATGAAGACATTTTACATTTCTTAACTTCCGACAAATCCTACAACGATCAGATCATTGATGAAAGTGATCATGATCTTCAGATGAAAGAAAAGCATGAGGAAAACTCAATACCAAGACCTATGGTTAAACTTGAAGATCTCTCCGACATTAAAGACAGGTTCAAACAGGTAACCAATTCAAAACTCCAAAGTTCTACCTTAAGATTTGAATTGATAAATCTTGGTACTGAGTAGAACCCTCAAAATATCAATTTAGGATTAGGACTTTCTGAACAGCAAAGAACAACATTTATTAGATTATTAAGGAAAAATAAACATGCCTTCGCTTGGAAGTATGATGATTTAAAAACATATGATACATCAATCATACAGCATACCATTCCAATGCTACCTGAACAAAAACCGGTTCAACAAAAATTGAGGAAAATACATCCAAACTTAGAGAGTCATATAAAATCAGAACTCAATAAACTCTTAAAAGCAAAGATTATTTTTCCTGTTCGGCACTCAAACTGGGTCTCCAACATGGTGCTTGTTAGGAAGAAAAATGGTGACATCATGATTTGTATAGATTTCAGAAATATGAATAAGGCAAGTCAGAAAGATAATTTCCCATTACCTACCATGGAGCAAATACTTCATTCAGTAGCAGGTTCTGAACTAATGTCCTTTCTAGACGGTTTTTCAGGATACAACCAAATTCTGGTCCATCCTGATGACAGACTCAAAACTACTTTCAGAACAAAATGGGGAACTTACGCCTATCAGAAAATGCCTTTTGGACTTATTAACGCAGGAGCTACATTCCAAAGAGCAATGGATATAGCCTTCAAAGGATTGATCAACAAAACAGTAGTCATCTATTTAGATGATATTACTGTATTTTCTAAAAAGAGATCCAATGATTTACATGATTTGAATCAAATCTTTGAGCGCTATAGAAGATATGGTATTTCACTTAATCCCAAAAAATCCTTCTTTGTTCTAAATCAAGGAAAGCTCTTAGGCTTTATCGTTTCCAAAGATGGTATTTATATTGATCTCGACAGGATTAAAGAAATTTCTGAAATCCCATTCCTCATAACAAAAAATCCATGCAGTCATTTTTAGGTCAGATCAACTTTGTCAAAAGATTTGTTCCCGATTTTTCTCATATCATTTTACCATTACAAACCATGATTAAGAAAAATTCAGTGTTTAGATGGGGGCCTGTGGAAAAAGAAGCATTTGATTTAATCAAACAATCAATAATCAATGCCCCCGCTTTAAACACTCCTAATTTTTCTAATCATTTCACATTGTACACTATCGCGTCCGATTCATCTTATGCAACGGTACTTACTCAGATCAATGATCACGACGTGGAAGCACCGATTTCATTCTTTAGTTCAAATTTTCAAGGTGCAGAACTAAATTAGTCTGAAGTTGAAAAACAAGCCTTTGCTGTGTATAAAGCCATTAAACACTATCGGCCCTTCCTTCTAAAAGCCCATACAAAAGTAATAGTTCCTTTTTCTGCAGTGAGGCAATTACTGATCCAAAGAGAATTAGGTGAAAAAAGGGCAAATTGGGTTACAACACTTCAAGAATATGACTTGGAAATCAAGCCAGCAAAGATTGTTAGAGGCCAAGGTTTTTGCAGGTTATTATCAAGAGCATCCAACATTCCGGAATCAGGTGATACAGATCATATTGAAGAAATCAACCAGATAAGTATTACCAATTCTGAATCTCAATATGCAGATTTAATCTTTTATTTGAAAAATGGGCATGCACCTCCTAATCTTTCTTATAAAAACAAACGGGCCATTAGATTAAAGTAAAAAAACTTCGTTATCATTGATGATGTGATTTTTAGGCAAAACTATGATTCAGTTTTATTAAGATGCCTGGAGAAACCTGAAGCACAAAAGGTTTTGCAGGAGCTACATGATGGACTAGCTGGAGGCCATTTTGGAGTTGACACAACAGCTCATAAAATCATCCATGCTAGATATTACTGGCCCACCTTATTAAGAGATACCCATGAGTATGTAAGGAAATGCCGAAATTGTGAAGTCTTCAGTGGAAGACAAAGGAAACCAGCTTTTCCTTTGCAACCAGTTAATATCGATCAATCTTTTGAGCAACGGGGATTAGACATCATTGGGGAGATAACTCCACAATCCTCCAAACAACATAAGTATATCCTTACTGCTACTGATCACTTTACTAAGCGGGTTGAAGCAATTCCATTAAAGACAACAAACTCTGAAGGAATTATAGAATTCATAGACCAGTTCATCATTACCAGGTTTGGTGTCCCAAATGCTCTTGTTTTTGATAATGCATCTTATTTCTCTGGAAATTCCATGTTTGAGTTTGCAATCAAAAGAGGATTTAAATTGAAATATTCTGCAAATTACTATCCCCAGGGTAATGGTCTGGCAGAATCTACCAATAAAAATCTACTCAAAATCATTAAGCGAACTATCGAACAAAATCACAAAAACTGGCACAAATCTTTAGTATTCGCACCGTGGGCTGATAGAATAACGCAGAAGGCCTCTATAGGTACTTCCCCATTCAACCTTGTCTACGGGAAAGAAGCAGTACTACCGACCAATTTAGCACTTCCTTCTCTAGCCCTAGTTCAGTTTATTGAAGAAAGACCCTCTTCTTCTATCCAACTCAGACATGATCAAATTTTAAAATTAGAGGATGAAAGAGAAAAAGGCCAAAATTACTCATGATAAATATCATTAGATAATCAAGTTATCATTTGATTCAACTTAATCTAGTTCTAAACAGTTGCAGGTTGGTGATTTAGTTCTAAAATGGGACAAAGCACATGAGGATAAGGGTAAACACACCAAATTCCAAAAGATGTGGCTTGGACCATTTCAGATCAGCGAGAAGGTAGGCCATTCGACATTCATAATACAAGATCTATCAAGAAAGAGGGACTCTCTTCCTGTTAATGGCCTCATCTTAAAGAAATTATTCAATTGAGGAGGTAACCCCTTCTCTTTAAATTCAGTAGGATTTGCAATATTTAGGATCATTAGCAAATAAGGTTGTAAACTAGCTTCTATTGGCCTTTGCTATATTGAAATGTTGCTCGGAAGAAGTACTTTTAATATTTACTTTTGTAAAATAGAAATATTAAACAAAAGGAACAATTTCTAGGAAATTAGGTATATTAGCATTTTGAAAACCCCATTTTGTTTTGCGAAAATCCTCTCAAGATTTAGAACTACTGTAAATCATTTTAATGTTTTCAAACTGGCCACAAAAAGGTTACCAATATCAAAACAGAGACTGATTCAATCTTAGCATCCTCAACTCTTACCTTGTCATCCATTTTCTCTTAAGGAGAAAATTGTTCATCCCATTCATTCAAGTATATGATTACTCAGAGTGTAATTCCAAAATATATGATATAAAGATAAGGGGTCTTATTACAAGCCTGCTTACCATGATCATTGGGAATTAATCTGACCGACATTACTAACACTGCATACCAAAACAGGGTAATGGCTTATAAGCATAAGACAAGGGGTGTCATCACGAGCCAGCTTGTTCGATTAGATTACAACCAGTGAATGGCATTGTTAAATCAGCTGGCAACCAAACCAGGACAATGGCTTTTTATCTTACAAAAGAAAAGGAAAAGAAAAGAAATAAAAAATATGAAAACATGTCTTGAATTCATTCTTTTAATCATACTCTGAGATGGAAGGGGTCATCAACAATCAAATGGTTAAAAGGTAGCCCTGTTGAAACTATGAACGTTTGCTGGCAGCAGAGGCTCTACCTGTGACAAAGGAGTCAACTAAAATGGCTAGGTTGGAAAGGTGTTTTGTTTTATCATTATCAACCAATAAAGGCCAATTTAAAACTTAGAGTGTATTTAGTTTTAACAAGGGAAAGAATTAGCAAAAACATGTCTTTATTATATTCAGAATGTGTGTATACTTAGTTTTATTAGAACTTTCCTTTTTGATAAGGTATCTATGTAAAGAAAGTTCAAAATTTCAATAACTTTTTCAGAGATAACTGTTTCTTCCAGCGAATCGCCAATTGTTGTGTTATACAACAACCCCCCATTTCAAAAAATCTTACTTTAGAAAATTATAAATTGAAATGGGTCCCTTTTAGATTAAATTGGTATTAATCCATCACTCTTCTAAAGGTTCGGAAATAAAAAAACAACTTGAAACCTTTTGAAATAATTGGTCTTAAAAATAAAACGAATAATCCTTTATTATTGCGATAAAGCAATCACAAGATCGCATATCGCAACAACAAAGGATGAATAACCATGACCCATTGATTTTCCCCGATGCGATTAAAGCAAAATAGCCAATGGATATCAGAAAAACAAATAATAAAAGGCCCCTCCCCTTTGCTCCGATGCGATATTGCAATCGGCGATCAGGGAATACGACGCGAACATAACAAACTCTCCTTATTCAAACTCCCGTTGCGAGTCAAGCGATATCGCTATCGGCGATCGGGGATTCCATAAGACTCAAATAAAATTACCCAAGCCTTCCTCCGATTGCCGATTGCGATGAATCCAGGCGCGACTTCCGAAAAGGATCAATATGATTTCGCTATACTATATAATAATTATCATTGAAAGCATTTTCTCTTCCCGATAGAGATTCGCTCGCGTCAACCGCCAAAAAATCAAATCCACGCTTAAACTATTATTCGGAAAACAAAGGATATAATGAGCAATTAAATGATTGACAGGTTTTAATGGCCAATTAATGAGCAGTCATGCCTAAATCCTTTCAGAGATTGCATCTGCGGGAGCCTTATGATAAATCTTCCATTTCTCATTGATTGACACAATCTCCTCATACTTGGTTTTTGCCATCTATTCTCTGCATTACGTTTATTTTTCTCTTGCGCAGAGTTTTTCCGCAGTAACAATGGGAAAGAAATCTAAGAAGTCTGGAACGCCTTCGGCTTCTATGGTAACAGGACAACATGCCACCAATCCGGGACCAAGCAAGAAGGGATTAATCTCAGATACCACATGTCTTCGCCTTGGCAACACTACTTGGCAAAATATTTACAATATGGTAGAAGCCGAGGATCCTCAGCAAACATCGGTACAAGCTTCAGCAGGTTCAAGCCGAAAATCTGATGCTACTTTAAAAGATTTGGCTAATTCCTACCTACATAGGATAGCAGCTCGAGAGAAAATTATTCCGTACACGGATGTGGTGAGATGGGCAATTGAGGAAATTCCAATTATAGACAGAACATTCTGCACTGTTGATGGAAGAGTATTTGGTTCATTTCAGCTCAACGATTTCAGACAAATGTACCATTTACCCAAGCCAGAGAAGAAATACAATAAAGCATTTATGGAGAAGTTTCGAGATGAGAATGAGACCGAGTCAGCGCCTATACGAGAACGGAGACAGAACCCGGTGAAACACAAACATGAGCCTTCGGGTAAGTACTCCGTCGACTCCTTATGCTCTCCTTATTGTTATGCTGGAGTCATGATGTGTCGATTGTGGGGATTGCATGATTCTTCCAAATTTTCCATAGAGATGGTTC
>APFE031236181.1:0-18649 GCA_000404065.3 Pinus taeda | reverse complement strand
ATGTGTTTTAAACAGTAAGCTTTATACTTTCCACTATTGGATGTTTACAGTTTGCCACTCTTTCAATCATGCATGTATCGGTAATATAAAAGAGAAGTGTAATATTGTTTTATCAATTACTTCGTTCAACTATTTGAACGAAGCAATTATCATTTAAATGAATGTCTTTGTTTATTGCATAGTGTCATCTATATGCCTATCAACAAACATAGATTATTAAACATTGCACTTAAAGAATAGAAGCTTCCCGGGATAAAATAATCATTTACGTTTTCGTTCATAGAATAAGTCCTCCATTTATTATCACTTATTTGAAAACCAATCATTCATTCAGCCCCTTTTATTCATTACTGGGAAACTGGTCCCATTATATCCAGTCGGAGCCACCATCCCAAACGGAAAAGGAGCTTTATTAAGGTCCGGACCGAGTGGTTATCCCCTGATGTTGATGTAACGATTTTCGGGGCATCAACACTTCAATATCTAGCGGAAGTAGGGGTCTTTCAAATTGGGAAGGTGTATTGGGTTTGTATTGGTAGGGGGTTAAATAATGTGATTTTTAAGGGTATTTTCCAATATGTAGTTAAATTAAGGGTATTGTTTAATATGCCACGAATGCACGCGATAGATCAGAGGTTCATTGAGTGAAGCCCCCGTGATGCAATAATAACAGGTTTTGATTTCTCAGTAACCATAAAAAACTAATCTATTCTTTCCTTCCTTTCTTCTTTTCCACTTTTCGCCAACCACCAGTGTTGGGAGTGGATGTTACAATAGACAATAGACAATAGATTCTCATTGGTATTATTTTGACATTCATTGTCAAAATCGGATCCCTCAAATCCATGAATTCATTTGCTGCCACTTATTTATTTCCCTGATGTGTGCTGCTCATATTGCTGGGAAGAGTTGTTGGGCCTCTATGTTAATGCTAAGATGTGATCTATCTTGTAATTTTGTGGTTTGTTTTGTACTATTTGTACATTATTGTCTGTAGTGTTTTCTGTTGTCTCTTCTTCATCTGCTGCTTCTTCTATGATCTCAGTGCATTTCCACCCGTTTGGATTTTGGGCTTGCTTCTTATTTCTTTTGGGGTCTTTTTTATCTTGTGGACATGCACTATGAAGGTGACCTGTTTGTTGATAGCTACGACAGCGGAATCCCTTATTTTCATAATCAAGTGGTTGAGTCCACTGTATATTTATGTGGACCAGTATTATGTGGTCAGGTAAACCTTGACTCAGATCTACTTCGACACATATTCTGGAAAAGGTAACTATGTCTCTTGAAGCTCTATCTGCATCAATCTTAAGAAATTTTCCCAGTGAATTCCCTATTCCCTCCAATACTTTGTGACACCAGAAGTATAGTGGAAGGTTGTGTATCCTAACCAATGCAGGAATTTTAGATACCACCATTGTAGTGGCATCAAAACTTGGGAACCAAGGGATCATGAAAAGTCCTGCATTGCCCCAGAACCATGGTCCCCCATTAAGGGCATAATCCCTGTCTTGGACTGTGTCGAATTTGACAATAAAGTACCCCTTGGAACATAAATGAATATCACAATTTGTTGTCCATGTAGAGAATATTCATTGGTGTAAAGCGTCTGATTTAGGCCAAAAACCATTAAATGTACATACAACTGCTTTGGTATGAAATTCTGCATAAAGTTCATTTACCTCAGGTAGAGTGATTGTCATGACTGGTATTTGGGATTTTTGCTCCAAGATATAGGGTCCAGGTAGTTCTTTAGGTGATGTTGGTTTGGTTTGGGGTTCCTTCCCTTTGACCGCATCTTTGAAAGATCCTGTGCCCTTTGAGATGGTTCCGGAGCATCCCCTATGTAGACGTAGATTGAGGATGATGGTCGATTCTGAAGCAATGCCATAGTCCTGTAGTGTGCGATTATCTTGTAGGATTTGTCCTAAATAAATCAAACTTTTCAAGACTTACCAATATGCCTAACTGATTTTGGATTTCTCCCTTTAATTCTTGTATCCACCTCCCCTTCCAGATCTGCTTATAGACAGTCTAACCTTGCAGTGTTCTGATGAAAATTTGTATTAGTCCCGACACTATGTTGGGTGGATCTATCCTTGATGGAGCTCGATTTGTTGATAGGTAGTCAGGTTCTGTTAGATGTGGTCGGAATGGACCCCCCTCTATTTCTTGTATATTTAGATCTGGGCCAGTATATCCTTCCTGTGTGATAGGCTGTGGAGGTTTCTCCTTGCTTGATCAAGAAATTCCCTTATCAAAAGCAGTGCCAACGTTCTCTGCTATCGCTCTATATTGCTGCTTGTTTTTGATCTGGTGGGAGCGTGAGTACAAACTCCTTACCCTGGATCCCGATCTATGCACAAAGCCCCAGATCATGGTAGATGAAGCCCGATCAGGGCATAGTGGCATCTGGAGAACAAGATCTACACCATAGCCGTTCAAAACGAAGTCCTCAACATCGGATCTCATATCTTCATCAATCGATCTATGCTAGTTGATGAATCTAAGGGTGGTGTTGATGATAGGGTTCGGTCTAGAGAAGCAAAATTCTAGATCTGGTTGGATCGAGGGTCAATCTACTTTCTGTGGAAGCGGATATGATAAATATTTGTCAAATATGTATATCCAAAATCCAAACCATGATCCTGCAATAACGTGGGTATCGTACCGTGGTTCATGGACAATGTGCATAGGATAAAGTCCGATCGAGACAACAACATTGTTTATAGATCTGCTGCTTACCCAAGCGAATCCTGAGTCGAGTGTACCATTGTTGCTGAGGAGACAAGATAGGTAAGTCACACGGAAGGTATCTGCAAAAAGCTTCTCCGCCTCCATCGTGATCTCCCAATTAATTAATTACTTGAAATAGTAACTAATACCATTTGGATTGTCACTTCATTCAATTTGGGTACCTATTTTTTATTTTTATTTTGGATTACATAATGTAAAACCCTATAAGCTATGGCTATTCAATTATAATACAACACATGGAATATTAGAAAGAAAAGGAGTGCCAAACGTCATCCACCCTAGCTATTAGAACTACTTTGTTTTCACATAAAATTTCACCATCCACCTAATTTGGTATGACAATTTAATATTATAAGGGAATTCCATTTCTTCATATCTAAGAGTATTCAGAGCATCAAGAGCCCCTTTGTGTGAGGATAGTGTAATATGATGCAACTCTACAAATACCACACTATGAGACTTATGGCTTAATGGAAGCATGGTTGAATCTACACAAACATGGAGAAGGTGCACACCAATTAGTGGTGTCAATGGTATATTTAAGCACATGTTCAATAGGCATAATGTTGGAAATAATACACAATACCCAATAGACACGCTAATATTGAATAACATGTATAGATTAAAATTATCAAGCAAGTGATTTTGAAGGGTCTTTACAATCTTAGATTTGTGTTAATCTAGACATATGGCTAAGATTTGTTGTTAAACTAACCATCCATGGTCATTAAATATTTAATTGAAGAAAAAGTATTGACATCATCCCTTCACAAGTAGTATTTAGTAATCTTTGCGATAGAAAAAAATATAGTGGTCAGTTTGTCATCTTTTATTTTCACTAGCATTAGTTTACAAAATATGAACCAATCACATGACACTATATATTTTTCATTTTCAAATGTCCTAAATTTTATTCTTTCTATTTAAAATACACTTTACAACAACCAATCAATTACTATATGTTGTTATTTGGCCTCATCCCAAGGAGATTGACTTATTTTTGAGTGAAATCCTTGATTTTGTGCTATGGGTAACAAATTCCATTTTTGTTCGTATTGAATGGGTTAAAATAACACCATGGTTTACTTTAATATTAATTTACATTGGGTTAGATTTTAGCTAGCTTTACTATTTCATAGAATTTATTTTTTGTTAGTTGATGAAGTTATTTCATAAGTTTACATAGTTTAAGCAATAAGAAAGAAAGGGCATGTTAATAGATATCATAAAATAAGTTACATACATTCCATTTCACTCAATATCTAGATTGATCTAGAGATAGATTAAAAAAACATAAGTGTAGAAGCATGTTGTTTTGAATCTTGACCATATGGAGGATAAGATAAATTGATAATTCTAGTTAATAACCTTATCCATCAATAAGAGTGATACCCATGGTTTAAAAACATGCACTTGGGCTAGAACCAACAGTAAGGGTAGCACACCATAGGTGAATAGCTTCTTTCATATCATCAAATGTCAAATTCAATTACATTCTTTACCTAGTTATAGGTCCAAAGTGAAGCATAAGTATTAGTAGCGAAGGCAAAGTCATTATTATCAAACAACATTATTTTAAATCCTCTAGCCATTTGTTTTGGTGCAAATGTATCAACACGAGAGAAATAATATTGCAAAGAAAATTAATAAACCAACAATTTTAGAATATAATGTCCTTAGAGTGTGTTAGTTTTACCTGGAAATATATTTGAAAACGTAATAGAGAATAATATCTTGAGTACCAGCACACTAGAAAATAAAGAAATTGTGTATTGATTGCCTTGCCTATGAAAGTTGTGTACTTTCCTTTGAAAACTATGTCCTTCCCCTATTGATTGGATACACTTGAATGTTGAAAGTGTTTGTACTATATTACAACCTAATTAATATGTGTAACCTTTCAATTGGCATTCATGTTTTAACAAGGAATAAGAACTAATTTTCATTCAAACTATGAATAAGACCATCAATGAAGTAAAACCAAATTGCAATGTCAAAGCAAAAGCATGAAACTTAGATCAAGACTATGCACTTTAGTCTTTATCTATCTCTCACACTTAAGATCAAAAGCTCACTTTGCAGCTAGAAGAGCCAAAGGATCAACCGTTCAGGTTTTATTACAATTACTTGAAATGCATTTAGATAATATTATTTTTCAATTGGGTATGGCTCCGATATCGGGAGGTTTTTCGTGAGTAGATCAGGAATTTATACACTCATAATGAGTCCTAAGTACTCAAGTACACATGTGTAAGATAAATAGTGTACTGACTAGGTTTATTTATTCCATGAGTTAGGAGAGCGGTTGGTTGCAAGCTCCGAATTCGAGTCTCAGGCAACCCAGATCAAATTTTTGATAGGTACCTTTGTCCACTTATTCAGATTCTGGATCTAATCAAGTTTTTTTCATATTTATTTCTATTCACATGGAACAAACTATCACACTATGCCACTTTGTTTGCATACTATGTAAGTATGAGAGCCACACTAAAAAGTGTGATTTTGAAAGGATATAGATAGTTCAGAAGTGTTACTACCTCAAAAATACACCTATTTATATTTAAAGTAGCATGATGGCTTAATGGCTTAGGAGCAAATTTAAACTTCAATACAAATAACATTATACTAAAATACAAAATAATGTTCCATATCTTATCTTTATTATCTTATGTTAGCATCATTGGTTTATTATGTACATCATAAATTATATATAAAAAATATAATTAATAATACAAAAGGAATGCATTAATTTTATATATCCATATAAAATCTATGACACAAACAAAAATTAAATATATATTATATATATATATATATAAATTAAAAAATCCAATAATATATATAATTAATATAACCTATATATATTATTATATATATATATATATATAGTATATATAATAAAGGTTAATTAATTAATTTATATATAATATATATATAAGTAATAAATAATAATTATAAATTATTATATATATATATATATAATAATTAATTTTAAAAACAAAGGGAATAATTTAAGCGGTAGTTAGCAAGTTTAATTTTTTTCCCAATTAAAATTTTATTATCAAGAGGAAAATTTGAATATTTTGATATTAAAGTGAATAATGACCACTATTATAATTCAATCCTAAATTTTACTAAAACAATAATTTAAGTTATTAATTCATTAATTACTAATTAAAAATAAAAAATTAAATAAATTAAATAAATTACATATAAATATATACAGAGGTATTGACTTTGCATTATATTTATACTCAAATCTACTTTCTCTTACTGCAAATTAAAAAAATTAACATAAAAAAACCAATATTATAATGCATCGTGATCAATGCTAACATTGAAGTTTGAAAGATAAATGTGGACAAAGTTGTTACATCTAAATACTTTATTGAATACAATATATTAACAATATATTGAGTTGAGTATGGTGAGGATTTACATTTGAATTCTTCATTATTTTTTAAGAGCTTTTTAACTCATTATAGACGGGCATAGAATTATTTCTAATACACATGAAAATCAAAATTAAAAAATATTATTTCAAAATGGAAATTTGTATTAAAATTAAAAAAGTTTATTTCAAAATGGAAATTGTTTTTTATTTTTTGAATTGAAGAGTGAGAATTTCACCTCTAGTGTTTTTGTATTTTGTTTCTTTATTAATCATTCTTTTCTTCTATGTGGATGAACGTTTAAAAACAAATAATGTTAATCAATTTTTTATTATAATATTTCAAAAAATAATGGTAATCATTTTTATATAATAGGATTTTATTATTATGGAGCTCATGCATTTATCTATTACTTATTTATTGAAATGATATTTTAGTAATCGGTATTGAAAAATAAAAGATTTGGTTTTGTAGAATATTTTTGGGTCTCGAAGAAAAGATATAATTTCAATATGAATTATCTTATTATCTCCTCGGAGTTTGGATTTACAAATGGTACCTACTAATCTTCCATGACTCCACATGCACATCTTCTTACTTCCTACTCTACTTGCTTGTATTTACTACCTACATAGCTTCTTGAATTTACTACTTGTGTGTATGAATATTACCTTCTTGTCTTTTTTATGCCTACTTCATATGAACATGCAAGGATAGACACTAGGGATGAAACTTGATTCAATACACGCATGATTCCTTATTATCGAAAATTCAATGCTAAATAATAAGTAGTATTCATTCACTTTTGTTGACAAAAAAAATGTTATTTATGTGGCATTTTTTGCAATGGTGTCATGTGTCATAATGCACATGTGTAGTGATTATTGGGCCTATAATTCTTATGGAAAAAGATTATTGGAAGTTAAATTTCTTTTATGGAAATGTTTCTTGAAAGTTATGTTTCTTTTATGGAAATTGTGTTATCGGAGGCTTTCAAGAATTCTTGTTTTTTTCTTTTTCTTTTGAGATTCCATGATAGTCATAAAATAATATTATATTTTCATTTCCTTTAAAAAATCATATCAATTCTTCGAATAATTGGATCATTTATCTTGAAATAATGAAAAATAATTTCATTGTAAAACAATTTTATTGTATTTGAAGAATAATGTCTAAAGGATGAAAGAACAAAAGGTCTATTAAATTTCCTCCATATAATTCTTATATGGATTATATGGAAATGGTCCAATTGAATTCTTTCCATAAAATTCATATATAGAGTGTAAGTAAATAGTCCTATTAAATTTATTCCATATGATATCTATATAGATTGTAATAATGATGAATAATACCATCCATATATAGTGTATCTAGAATTTTGGTATACAAATAAGATCTTTTGTTTAATATTTGTATAACTTTAACACTGTAAAAAAATGTGATGAGTAAAATACATATGAAATTTAAAAATATTTTGCATTTTTATATTAAAAAATAACTTATTTTAACTCACCAATATTAAAAAGTTAAAAGAAATTAAAATCTAACCTTCCCTTCAAATTTAATCCTTGCTATCAAAAGGGTGGCCTTATTAACAATTTGAAAATGGTGGCCTTATTATTGTCAATATCTATGGTTGGTCTGGCGAGCAACTAGAACCATCTATGGTTGGTTTAGAACTATCCATGGTTGGTGTGGCGAGCAACTAGAACTCGTGCCGATGTTATTTATTTGATTTCTCATGTGACTAGCAAACATGAGAAGACGACAACTCTCATTATGAGTTCTAAAACTTTCATACTCATGATTATTATATTGTTTTTATTCGAAGAAATTGTATATTGCTTTTATATAAGTTTGGAATGCCATAATAACAAATAGGTAACATGTCAATTGAAGGGTCATTTTATCACCATGTGAACGTTTATCAAAGTAGGATCCACATGTGAATGTTTATCATTATGTCCCCATATCGCATGGGAAGATGTGGCTATAAAAACTACTAACCGAGTAGAATACATTACAAAATATTTGTTAGGCAAAAATTAGAAAACACCAAGAGAATATTCGTTATGCAAAAACTATAAATATCTTTACATGAGACATTGTCATTATAGAAACAACCAGTTACTCAGCGTGATGTTTGTTTTCAACATCACTACACAACACCATATTTTAAACATTTATACTTAGACACATGAATTATATTCAACTTACCCAGCCAAGCTTTTAATATTTTATGTCCAAGCACATAGGTTATTTTTAATTTACAAGTTTGGGACCTAGTTACATCATGATTTTCAATCATGTTTATCATTTACAACACCCTTTTCACTATATTGGGAATGCTAACATTTATATAGATAAACTTAAACATTATGATGACTTTCTTGGAATTTCCCATCTCACTTTTTTGGAATTTTTCATCATAATGACTTCACATAAATGTGGAAGTTAAATCTTTGCACATTTGTTGATTCCCCCGATGGGGTGTTTTCACAGTTTCGTGATAGCATGGGAACAGGAAGAACTACCGGCATGTCAGATCTCTGCAACAACAATTTTCTTAGAGATGTCATTATTTGCATGCAAAGATTTTGTAGGGAAGGAAGGTGGCAGCCCTTGGGGAAAGAGTTGGCCTCTCGACATGGCTTTGCATGGGCCGCATGTGACACGCTCAGGGATCTCACCATGGGAGCCAATAAAATGGGCTCAATCATAATAAATGTTGCATGCACAGGGTTAAGGTAGTTTTTTGGATCATTTGTTTTGTTAATGAAACCTCCCTTTCTTGTGCAAGAATGGAGCTCCTTTCCCATGACATATTGGACATTACAGGCCTCTGTCTTGACAATAAAGGAATATTCATCTATGACCTCATTATGGGCCATTCTTTAAGAATGGTAAAAACATGGAGTATGCATTACACCTAGCTACGGCCAAGGAAAATGAAGAATCCATGTTTTAATAATGTTGTTGTGATCTAGCATAGTTAGTTATTTATACGTAGCTTTGTGTTGGCTCGGGGTGGCGAAAAATTGGGTATTATAAGATTGCCATCCTTATTTGGCAAAGGGTTGGCTCCTATTCATGATCTCGTCTTCAAGAGGTCAGAGTGGGACGCCAGTTGAATAAGTTGAGTCTCTGCACCATTCGTCAACCTCACGCATTGGTTCAGAATTCTTTCGTCTGTTGACCTTGGGTAATCATACTTCCCTTGACTGCTTATCATGGGAGTCTACGTTGGTTTCAGAATTTGCATTATCTATGGTGTCCATGTTTTTTGTACTAGTTCTACATTATTCTGGGTCAGGTCCCTTGTTTGAACTGGTTGTAGTTTTTCCTTCAGCGGCCTCCCAGAGTTCTAACCCAACAAGCATTTCGTTTAACTACCCAGTTCAGGTTTGTGGTGTATGGTATCAAGGAACTTTTTGATCTAGTTCTAATAGGCACACTACCCTCTCTCACCTTTTGGTCTATCTAAGCATTCTCACTTTGTTTAGTTCGGGTTACCATGTCCCCTGGGTCCTAGTGGAATTATTCGGTTATGTATCTTTGTCATTTTGAACTCAGTTGGTCTTTTGTGACTATAAATATTTCACCCTCCTCAAACTAGTCTGCCAGCGATGAAGTAACCCTTTCCTAGGATAGTTGTGTCTCTTTTCAGTTATCATAAAGTTGGGGATTTTGTCTATACATAGGTATTCTTCTTCGGGGGTCTACTGTAAAAAATTCCTTAAGTCGTACTTCCTTGGTCAGCCTGGTCATTCTAGGGAGGCCAATAGTTGTGTCCTCTATCACTTGTTTCAAGTCTTGGTCTTGTGTTTTCTTGGCAGGGTAATGATGGAGATGGCTCCAAGGTAAAGGCTTCCTTGTCGTCGGGTCAACGCTTCAGGGGGTTCCTCTTCCAAGCACCGAAGGCTATTTGGCTGGGAATCGTTAGCCACATTTTTTTATTCAACTCCTCTGGAAGTCAGAAAGGAGATTTTTCAGTTGGAAGAAAGTGAGTTCGAAGACCAACTATATCACTCAGATTCTGAAATTGGCAACAACTCTTTGGAATGGGTTCCTGATATTGGAAAATTCAAGAAAAGAAGATTACATTTTCTCCATTCCATCACTACACATTGGCAGATGGAAACATTGCTTAGTATGGTAATTCGGGACAAACAAGTAGAAAATTACAAGCTTTTTGTTGGATAAGAAGATATCAAGAGAATTATGAGGGCCATTGGTTACAACCTTGATGATATAGTGGTCATATTAAATCGTGTGGAAAGATTCATAGTTTCTGACAGGGACATAATCAAATGACCTTCAGGCAAACAATTCAGTGATCAATGCTCCTCCTCTCAATAGTGTCCCACCTCTAAACACTTTAAGACACAAACTCTCATCCACTTTCTCTTGTCATCATTTTGGACTAACATGTCCATTATGTTTTACATTTTATTCATATTTTTCTTATGGTGCACTTTATAGATATTGGTAGCTATCTATTGTTTTTTTGTCCACTACATACTTCTGCTCTATAACACCAACCGAAGGTCCCAAGTTGACTTTTTGGGCTTGGCAGTCATATTTTTGTTTTTTCATATGTAACTCCGAGGATTCTATGTTAGTTTCTTTTTACCTCCAAGACTATTTCACAGTCTTTTGGTCAATCGGTATGGACATCAAGTTTTATCTATGCAATCTCTTTTTATACTCTTAATAGAAATCTATGGTTGAAAAAAAATGAAGATAAGAAGAAAAGAAAAAAGAAAAAAGTGCACATTTGTTGATAAAATAATAAAAATGTATGTGTCAATGTCAATACTTATTACTTTCTTTAGTATATGTTGGAAAAAAATGGAATTAGTACATCTTGGACTATATATATTTCAAAAATAGGTGGTGTTTAAGATATGAATACACGAGTTAAGCCTAAGTGAGCATTTTTCATCATATAACAAGAAACACAAAAAAATTAAAAGATATTTTATGATGGGATCAAAAGATAGTTTATGATATGCATAGTCTAACTAACAGATAAAATGACCCTTTTTGGGGCAATTTGTCTAGTCAAGTTCGCCCAAAATCCAATAATTTTTTTTACGAATCATAAGTTTAAGTTGTTTAATATGCAGAGTTCAAGTCTCTCGAGGGTTTTTTAGAGTGTTGAATCTATTCATGCATTCAAAAATGCATTTTAAAGAAAATCACAATCTTGATCGAAATTGTATTTCCAAATTCTGGCCAAGAGAGTCATTTTGTCTCTTAGTTAGATCATGTCTTTCATGATATACTAATCCATAAGACCATCTGTATATAGTACTAAACTATAAGCAACTCCCTTGAATCAAGGAGTACAATGTCCACTTTTATTGTCTAGATGACATAATGAACTCCTTGAATTCTACCTTGACCTACACATTAGTTGATTATCATGATCAACTTGACTAATCGATCAAATGCTCAATCAATTATTGACTAGTTCTATCTAGAAGATCCATAGGCATGGACAACCTACGTAGTTTACTATTCCAACAACCCCTGGTAACAAATTACTTTGAAAATTTAGGAGGTGAAATTATCTTCACTATACACACACCCCACATAATTGGAAAATTTCAAAGCCCAAGCATAGCACAAAATTTGAAAAACTTAGCTTTTTGAAAGGACTCATAAATATATCAACAATTTAATCATCTATCTTGCAATATATAAAAGATAAAATAGCAAATCATACCATTTGCAACAAATAATGAGCATGAAGATGCTTCATCTCACTATGAGCAACTACATTCTCTCCCACCTATATAAAACTTTTATTATCACAATATACTACATGTGATTGGGGAATCAAATGTTGTAAATATGAGTGAAATTGCAATATAAATCAACCACAATTTAATTACTTGAATCAATACTAAAGCTATAGTGAACAATTGAGAAAATCAAATCTAAGCAATGCAATACCTTCCAAATACAATTTACCTAATTTTGCTCCAATTTGAGTACTTAAAAAAAGTATGTATGTGGCTCAATATGCTTGAAAATAACTTACAGCTACTTATTTACAAAGTCACAAGATGACTTCTCAAATATGCAAAATTCCCACCCCTAGATAGTGAGGCAAGGGATGCATTTATAGTATTGTCATGCATCAATCAATTTTTGAGATTGCATGCAACATACTGAAGATCAATGGATAAGATTCAATGAGAAGATTTGATTTAAGGAAGGTTACCAATTATATGATATAGTTAATTGATTGCATGATCAGAGAACTTGAAGTCAGTTGTATTTAATAGGTGGAAGTGGAGTAGAAAAATAAAAATCATCTAATTATTATGCATGAGAGGATTATATAGAATATATGTATATATATATAATTAGGTATATAGAGAAGTATATATACTATATAATAAAATGAATAAGAGGGCAAATAAAGATTTTATTTATTCAATTATAAAAGACTTACTATTAAATAATTAAATTAATTATTTAATTATAAGAGACTATAATAAGAAGAATTAATTAAATAATAAGAATTATTTAATTGATGTTTAGAAGAATTTAAGCTAATTAAATACTTAAAAATTATTTAATTATGATGGAAGAAGGAAATAGTGTTTAGGAAAGGAAAGAAATTACATTAGTCAATTTTTGATGTCTACATTTTTCCCCTCTTTGAGACAATTCATTTGACAACATTGTTTCAAAGAAATGATGTCATATGTCCCAATATGTCGAGGGAACAAAGAAATGAGAAGTAAATTCCCCCTTGAGAAATTTTGCGGGAAAAAATGTGGAAAACATAAATTTCTAAAAAATATCTCTAAAGATTGGACAAGATATGTTAAAAGAAAAATGAGGAAAAAGAAAGATGGAGTTAGTTAGAAGAATAGATATTGGATGAAAAAAGTGGAAGAAGGGGGTTTCAATCGACACCTAAGTGAAAGATATAAATATGGAATGGAATGAAATGTTAAGGATCGAAAAATGATAGTGATATGATAAAATTATATGTTATGCTAGGATAGGATTAATGCATAATAGGATGGAAAAACTACTTTGTATGATCTTGCTTGTAGTTAAATTCAAAACAATATAGAGAGAAACCCTTAATTTGATATAGAAAATGGAAACTATGCACCAAGGTATGAAGAACCAGGGTGATGATGTATCCTTTGCATAGGACTATGAATCTACAAATAAGAAGGGGTATCCTTTTTCAAACGAGACATATTATAACCTTGAAAGAACCATGATAAGAATATAGTCATTTGAACCATGATATCCCTAATGCACAAAAGGTATAAACTACTTAATATGTAAGAGGATGAATGTTATGCTAAAAGCTATTCTAACATATGCAAGGAAATTAATTGACATGGAATTATCACAAGGCCATCCAAAAACACAACAAATGAAAACAAAGACCATGATCCATCCCATACTCCTCTAAGCTCACGATAATATTGAAGGATCGAGATGGACTCGAGTGAGTGTTAGAAGGAAGAAAAAGATAAATCAAATAAAGAAAAATATCAATTTAACAAACAAGAAACAACCACTATATTTCTTTCCAAGATTGTTTTTTACACTGCATAATGTCTATAGTATGCCTATTGTAGGAAGGATATAGTCATTAAGGCATGGGTGATCTAATTGATATTTGATTAGGATGTTTAGGAAATGGATATGTCGACCTTTAGATTCAATCAGTTATAATGTTTTCTTTTGTGATTTTCATGACAACTCTATGCTTTACACGATGCTTATTTTGTTGTATATTTTAAGTGTCCCACTCTAAGTTATAGTGATATAGGGTGAAGTGAGATATCATATTCCATTTATTGTGGTTTGGTGAATGATGGTTTATTATGAATGAAGTGAGTGATTTATGATATGGATCTAATCCGCTCACTAAGTGTATAAATATTCTCCTAGTTTGGTAAGGACTATTTATTATGGGATGGTTGGATGAATTTATTGTTGGGATAATGGAATGAACCTATTATGGAATAGGCAATGATATTTTCCAAGATATGATGGGGTGATAGATTGATATGTTCTAGGTATTTATCACAAATGATATGAATGCCTATTATGGATGGAGATGGAAGAGTTATTATGGAAGTCGAAAACATGATAGATGGTGGAAGAAGCCCACTACACATGACACCTACGGAACATGCTTTCACCATGTAACTTATCCAAGGTACCACAAAAGTGGTTTTCATCATAGGATAGATTATTTTCTTTACTATTTTTTTAGTTGGGATATATTTAAAGCTATGTAGAATTGCATAAGATGGTTGTTGTTGATGGGCTATGTTAAAGGCTAACCTTTAGGTGTCAAAAGTTGATATTCTCTTGTACCATAACGTGCAATGATGTTAAAGGGTTCCAATTAGTTAGGTTCAAATTTACCCATGCTATTTGTATATGATGGATGCTTTTGATTTTCCTGAAGGACTAGGTCTCCAACCCGAAAATTTCTGCTCTTAATGTTCTTATTATAGCTACCAATGAAGGAAATTTTGGTAATAGTGTAAATGGTTCAATGCATTGAGTCATCATTCATCTAAAAATTCTAGCTCATGCAATTTGGAAACCCTGTATTCTTGATTATAAACCAAGAGTTGGAAGGATATCCATAGAGATGGGATCTTGACCTCAATAAGAAGAATAGATTTAGTACCACAAAGGAGAGATTATGGGGTGGTGCCTATGGGAGTATAGATATTAGTGTGATAAGCCCACAAGGAGGGATTAAGTTGCAAGTGCCAATCACGACTAGCTTCATTGACCATCTTTTTGAGGATTTTTAGAATGGTTTTGTTAGACGGCTTGTTAGGTCTCTATAATACTAGTGTATCCCCCTTATTGTTATTATTGTGCCCCATAAAAGCCCACTATTTTTATTATTGTGCCCTTACATTATTATTTTTATGTAGGTTCAAATTATATTGTGACCCCTATGACTCCTATACTTATCAAGGAGGCCTTGTCATTTGTATCATCCAAGAATTTTCATTTATGTGATGTAAAGGAGGTTTCCCACTCAAAGAGGCTAATTTTCAAGTTGTTGATCTACTTTTTCTTCTATTTGTGATCTGGTTGCATAAAATTTGGAATCAAAACTTTGGATTCTAGGGTTTCACTACTTCAAACAAGTAATCTTGGATTTTTCACTATAAATTTGTTTATACGAGACTTCAGAAGTTGAATTCCGACTACAGGGAGAATAAATCTTGGTGAAATTCATGTAGAAATTTTGTATCTTGGTTCACTATATTTTTTGAGATATGGTATGAGGAAGTTAGGGTTTTTGTAGGCTCTAGAATTCGGTCTCAAACAAGTGACCTAGGGAAAATCGTCATAAATTTATCATCAAGAATCGGATTTGAATTTCATAAAAGGTGACCAAAATAAAACGAACTTTAGTTTCTTTTGTATCAATTTCAGGGTTGAATACTTAAATAGTGACATGTGGCATCCCATACAAGTCCGTTATACTAAACCAATCCATAATTAGGTCATCATTGGTGATTTGGCATAATTTTATATTGAAGAACCCAATATTGGTCTAACTTGTGGCATTGGAAACACGACTCGAAAGGATACCACAATATATAATTTTAGACCTTGGGAGGCTTAAATTATAGAGATATAATAGTTTCAAGGTCGAGCTCCTAAAAGCAAGAAAAATGTGTGTATTTTTTTTTTTTTTTAATATTTTGCATAGATTTTATTTGAAAAATTAATTTGAAGTGCTTCAAAGGAATAGTAAAGCATAGATATATTTCTTTGATTCCATAATACATCAAAACAAAAAAATGGATACACCTAGTAAGCAACCAAAAATCTCTACTATGCCTAATGAAGAAGAGGAAGAAATGCAACATGATATGTCAAAATTACGAGACCGAGTGCAACAAAGTTCGCTCTTGCAAAAAGTAACAAAAAATGAATTGGAAACCATGATGAATGTTAAGATATATGGTATAAAAATAGACGTGGGAGTTTTGAATGATGGTTTAAAAACAGACATGGAAGCAATGATGAATGTCAAGATAGAAGGGTTGAAGGAAGGTTTGGAAAAATTTCTAGAATAATTACTTCCTAGTGGTGACAAGGAAATGCATGAAAACCATGATGAGGAAAAAAGGAATATGAATTATGATTTTAGAGACTCTAATTTTGGGTTTAAGACCCACCACATTCCAAATATAGATATGATGAATTTTGATGGCAAGGATCCAGTAACATGGATACTACAGATAGAGGAATTCTTTGATCTCCATGATGTGTCGCACATAAAAAAGGTAGGCATTGCATCTTTATAATTAGAAAAAAATTAGTTTGTGTGGTATTTACATGTTTTCTCTCACAGATCAATTGTCGCTTGGATAATTTTTGCGAAATAATTGGTAGCACATTATGAGGATAAAAAGAGCAACACCTTCTTTATCCAACTGATAAATATCAAACGAAATGGTTCATTGGCAGAGCACATTGAGGACTTCCAAAGATTGAATATCAAGGTAAATGATATTCCATAAGAGCATAGGATTGATGTCTTCATAGGGACTCTAAAGGATAACATATAACATGAGGTTCACCTTTGGGAACATGATTTATTGGAGAAGGCATTCAAGGTGGAAATAAAAGTTGAAAGAAAAATTATGGCAACAAGGAAGTATACCACTCACAACTATAAATATGGAAGTGTTTTTGCTCCTATCCTCCCACAACCTACAAGGTTGTGTTGTGCCCTACAACAACCCCCCATTTCATATCACTAAAATTCCAAAAAATATAATGTGAAATGGGTCCCTTTTTAATTTTTGTTTCAAATTGGTATCAATTTAAAGTTCTATTTCACAAAGAGGCTTTTCAATAAAACCAATCAAAAAACCTCGATATAAAACGATTTATCTTTATCATTGCGATAAAGCGATCGCAAGATCGCATATCGCAATGAAAAATAAAATACAATGTAAGGGACATATTGGTTTTCGCCGATGCGAAATCACTATCGGATATCGGAAAAGCATAAAATGACACGAGTAATGATCTTTGCCACAATGCGATGCGAAATCGGCAATCGGCAATCGGCAATAGCACCTAAAGCACAACTAAACTTATCTTCATCCGATACGATGCGATATCGCTATCGGCAATCGGTGATTCACCATCCTAAGCGGTACTACCAGCGATACTCGACGCGATGCGATATCGGATATCGGCGATTGGGGGTTCCAAGCAAAACCAATGAAAAAACTTAGCATTTCCCCGATGCCCGATTTCGCAAGAGGTAAATGGCACATTTCCCAAGGTAACAGTCATAAAGGAAGTTTGATTTGATTTATTCGTAATTAAGGCCATATCCTTTGGAAAAGCCGCTCATCCGTGTTCAAACCGCCAAATCGCCCTCAACATGCTTAAAATAAATCATTTATCCATTAATCGAAGCAATTGTAATTAATGAGACTGACAAGCCGTAATGACCATTTAATAAGAAAAACAGGCTTGAAGCCATCCACGTATTTGCTCCTAAGGCCACCTTAAGTCAATTAATTACTGTGAATGCGCCAAGATATATATATACTTCATTCTGTTCGATTCATGATATTGTTGCACGTGTTGCGCTTACCTTTTACTCTGCGCATAATTCTTTCACAGAAACAGAAGGAAGTGGAATGGGAAAGAAATCCAAGAAGACTACAATGCCTACTGCCCCGCTAGCCGCAGGGCTAACTGTCGCTGATCAAACTGGGAAGAACAAAGGACTAATATCAGATACAACATGCTTAGGACTTCCCAAGACCACTTGGCAGGGGACTTACAATTTGATTGAAGCCGAAGGGCCAATGGTGACCGAAGTGGAAATTTTATGCGACAACAACAGTAAATCCGATGCCAATCTAAAAGATTTGGCTAACTCCTTCCTACATAGAATAGCGGCTGGGGAGCAGGTTCTTCCTTACACAGATGTGGTAAGATGGGCACTCCAAGAACTCCCAATTGTCGATAGACTGTTTGAATCTACGGATGGGAGGGTTTTCGGCTCGTTTCGAGCCGAAGACCTAAGGCTAATGTATCACTTGCCACGAGAAGAGAAGAAGTATAATGCTGCATTTTTGGAGAAGTTTCGAGAAGAAAACGAGACCGAATCTGAACCTAATCGAGAATGGAGACATAATCCAGCAAAACACAAGCACGAGGCCTCGAGTAAGTACTCAGTTGACTCCCTGTGTTCACCTTACTGTTATGCTGGAGTTATGATGTGTAGGCTATGGGGATTGCATGATTCTGCCAATATCACCATAGAAATGGTCCCCCTAATTGAGGAACCATGCAGTGGAGAAATCATGGACTGGGCAGTCATATTGTCCGACAAGTTAGCCAAAGCCATTCTTGACTTCAGGTCTGACTATCGTGTCTCAGAAAGGGTTATTCCGCCATTTTACTACAGTGCATATATTATGGATGTGTTGTGTTTT
>APFE031236180.1:0-14948 GCA_000404065.3 Pinus taeda | reverse complement strand
ATAGATATCCATTTGCCCAAAAGAATGAAATAGAAAAAATAATCAAGGAACTCTTGGAAGCAGGCGTCATTCGTCCCAGCATTAGTCCTTATTCATCGCCAGTGGTCATGGTGCTCAAGAAAGATGAGGAATGGCGTATGTGTCCAGACTTCAGGACCCTTAATAAGTTGATAGTCAAAGATAAATTTCCCATCCCAGTTGTTGATGATTTTCTCGATGAACTAAATGGGGCTCAATTCTTTACTAAGCTTGACCTTCACTCAGGCTACCACCAAATTCACATAAGAGAAGTAAACATTCCAAAGACTGCTTTCTGAACTCATAAAGGCCATTATGAGTTCCTGGTCATGCCATTCAGTCTTTGTAATGCCCCATCCACTTTTCAGAGCCTTATGAAACACCTACTCAAACCATATCTTAGAAAATTTGTCCTTGTTTTCTTTTATGACATCCTCATCTATAGTCGCACCTAGGCCGCACATCTTCAACATGTAGATCTGCTCTCCGCAAGCATAAATTATTTGTCAAGATGTCCAAGTGTTCTTTTGGCATGGAAGAACTTGAGTATTTGGGCCACATTGTGGGGCATGAAGGTGTCAAGGTGGACCCCAAAAAGAGCTAGGCAATGTAGGATTGGCCTCAATCTAAGACATTGAAGAGCCTGAGAGGATTTTTGGGTCTCACAGGCTATTATTGCAAATTTGTACGCAATTATGGTCGCATTGCTAGGCCCCTCACTCAACTCCTCAATAAAAATTCATTCCTCTAGAATGATGAAGCACAACAGGCCTTTACAACTCTCAAACATGCCATGTGTTCCACTCTAGTCTTAGCACTACCCGACTTCACCAAATCTTTTGTGATTGAATGTGATGCTTCAGGTACAGGTATTGGGGCGGTCTTAATGCAGGAAGGTCGACCCTTGGCCTTCACGAGCCAACAACTAAGTGGGAAGAATTTGGGACAATCTACCTATGAGAAGGAGATGATGACCATCTTACATACAGTAGATACCTGGCGACCATACTTATTGGGGCAACGTTTCCAAATACGCATAGACCATCAAAGCCTTAAATATTTTTTGGAGCAATGCCTATCCTCACCACAACAAAATAAATGGCTAGCCAAAACGCTGGGATATGATTATGAGATAGTTTACAAGAAAGGGTGCGAAAATATTGTAGCAGATGTGTTATCCCGTTAATTTGAGGAGGAAAGTACCTTGCTCACAATTTCCCTTCCCATTCCAGAATGGATTGAAGAGGCTCGCAAGGAATGGTTTTCACACCCCTGGCTCTCCCAACTCATTGATCAATTGCAAGCAGATCCAAATTCCACAGCAGGCTACTCGTGGCAGGATGAGATTCTTCGCTACAAGGACAAAGTCGTAATATCACCAACATCCACCCTCAAAAGCTACATTTTGGCGGAGTTGCACTCATCTCCCACTGCAGGACATTCAGGCTTTTAGAAGACGTATGCTCGCACTCGAAGATATTTTTTTTGGACAGGCATGAAAAAGGAATTTCTTACTTTTGTAGCTGAATGCGACATCTACCAGTGCCATAAAGGAGAAATAGTCAAACCCCAGGCACATTACAACCATTGCCCATCCCGGCCTCAATCTAGACATAGGTTTCTATGGATTTCATTATCGGTCTTCCAAAGTCAGGAAACAAGTCAGTCATCATGGTGGTCGTGGACAAACTTTCTAAGTATGCTCATTTTTGCGCCCTACCCCACCCTTTTACACCGACTTTGGTCACTCAATCTTTCATGGATCAGATCTTCAAATTGCATGGCATGCCCACTTCCATTGTGTCTGATCGTGACTCGGTCTTCACCAGTAAATTTTGGCAGGAACTCTTCCGGCTACAAGGTACCCAACTACAACTCAATACTTCCTATCATCTACAAATTGATGGTCAAACTGAAGCAGTCAACAAATGTTTGGAAACATACCTTAGGTGTTTCACTTCAGAAAAGCAACATCTCTGGGTATAGTGGTTACCTCTAGCTGAATGGTGGTATAACACAAACTATCATGCCACCACCGAAATGACTCCATATTGAGCAGTTTATGGTCAACTCCCTCCTTCCCCTACTTCTTATATCAAGGGATGCTTGAAGGTACAAGCAGTGGATCAACTCCTACAGAACCGCACAACCATGCTGGCCCACCTTAGAGAGAATCTTCATTAAGCTCAAAACCGCATGAAGCAACATGTAGATCAACATCGCTCAGAACGCCAATTTCAAGAAGGGGTTCAGGTATTTTTGAGGTTGCAAACATATAAGAAAACATCACTCAAAGACAAGGGTTGTCAGAAACTATCTCCAAAATTCTACGGACCGTATCAGGTGCTTCAGCGCATTGGAGAAGTTTCCTACAAGCTAGATTTGCCACCCACTGCAAAAATCCATTAATTTTTCCATGTCTCATGCCCCAAGAAAGTGATTGGCAACAATTGCAGAATTCAAACCAATCTGCCTGAACTGGATGAAGAAGGGACAATCTGGCTCCAACCTGAACAGGTTCTTGATGCATGAGAAAGGCACCTGCATGGCCGCATGATCAAGGAAGTCCTCGTCAAGTGGAAAGAAACCTCTCCGGAAGATGCAACCTAGGAACCAACCACCATTCTTTAGCAGTTTCCGCAGCTTCATCCTTGAGGACAAGGCTATTCTTATGGGGGAGCGCATGTTAGGGTCCCACCCTAGCCCCCTTATTTATGTAATAGGATCAAGTAATAGTTATAGTTAAATAAAGAGTCAATAAAGCCCATATTAATAATTGTAAGTGGTTAACCCACATTTAATGAAGGGACCACAGTTAGTTGCAAATGTGCTATGGTATTAGATAGATGGTATTAATAAGAACCATCGTATTGTCCCATGGTATTGCATATATGAATCCTATATAAAGGATAGAGACTCCCCTTGAGGAGCATTGTGTCTTATTTTGTAATCGAGCTCTGTTATGTTGGAGGTTGCCCCCTCGAAGAGGTTAAGAGCATAACAACTGCTTACCTTAACAAAACCTTATATTTATTGCATTTATTTGGATGATAGGAATAGGAAAAAGGAGGAAATATGGCAAAAAGGGGTGTCAAGGTAGAGCAGTTCTTGGACTCTACAATGGCTTCAAATGTTTCCCCTTTGTGTGGCTCTTACAAAAGTACCAGGGTACCGAAAGGAACACTTGTTGAAGCATTATGGTATGGAACAATCCAATGTGACGGGGCAAAAGCCATCAATTATAGTAAATGGCAAGATTTATCACTAGTTGAAATATTGTTTATTAGGTTTAGATTATACTGGTATTAACATGATGCAACAATGGTATAGGGTTCTTGTGGTATGTAGAAAAGGAAAGCCTTGGTTCCAGATGTCAAGTTTCCAGTAGAAGCCAAGGTCATATTACTTGATCATGCAGAAGGTAGTTAGCCGAAGAGTTACTAATGAAGGTTTTAGTGATAGAATTAAAGGCTTGTGCCGCATATATAAATATAAATGATCAGTAAGAGAACTTGCAGTGATTAGTGGGTATGACAAAGCATATACACCATTAGAAAGCATGAGTGAAGAGATCACATGAAAGAAATGAGTTTGTACATTGTGTGTAAGTAAAGAAAACTGTTTGAGATAAGGTCTAGTAAGAAGTGCATGGGGACAGTGTGTTGGAAGATCTAAGAAAGAACATATGTGAACAGAACATAAGCATAAGCTAATTGTATGAGATTTGGGCCAATGGTGAGTGTGTTGAGAAGAGAGAAACATTGTGCAGTATGTTAGATATGTTAAATGACTGCAAGTGAACCACAAAGAGTATATTGTTGCTAAGGAGGAAAACAAAGAAGAAGATTTGGATTCAAGAAGTCTATCTATGTAAGAATTAAAGAAAGTGCCTTTGGATATAATTTGAAAATGTGATGAAATATAGATTTGGTAGGAAAAAGAGGTTGGATCACTAGATCTAAAGGGGATTGGTGTCTCTTACATGTTGTTTCTTACAAATATGATGGGATTGGGGTCTCCTACAAGTTGGTGCGAGTGAATCCGAGGGGCTTGGTGTCTCCTGCAAGTTGGTGCTTATAAATATTAGGTGATTAGTATCTCCTTCAAGCTGGTGGTTACAAATTTAAGGAGATTGGTATCTCCTACAAGTTGATATTTACAAATCCGAGGTGATTTGTGTCTCTTGTAGGTTGGTGCCTACAAATATTGTAACAATAGATTGGTGCTCACCTCAATCAAATAATAAAAGAAGTTTTATGGTTTTGTCCCAGATGGGTTTCCATAGATATGTAGTGTAACACCCTCCTCCGACATCTACCTAAGAAACCGACCAGTTAGTGTAAACATGTGATGAGAGGCCACTATGATATGATTCGACCTCCAAAGTCATGTTAAGGAATTAGAATCAACAAAAACACACCATACATACGTTCAACATCAGCATTAGGATCCTCAAGAGTCAATCCAACATTTTTTCCAACCACTCCCTAGGTCCCACTGAGCTTTTTGACAACTTGACCTCTGGATGCTCTCATGCTATGGGCATTCCAGCGTCCAGGGACCTCTAGACGCTCTCACACGCCTGCAACCCAGCATCCAGGGAATCTTTTTGTCAGCATTGTGCCAACGTCCCTGAGATTTGAGCTACTTTTTTAGGCCGAGAGCCTAGGTCACTGCCTAGAATTGAATCACTTCTTCAGAATAGTAAAACAACAAGGAAATGATAGTATAAACAGAATCACTTGAATGAGACATTGATTGGACCCTTACTAGCCATGATAGGAATTTCATCAAACATATCTCGAATATGTAATCTACAGGTGTAAATAATAGATCTAAGCATAGGGGTCTCATACTTAGCTGAGAATGGCTAAGTAGCATTGATGCCTCAACACATCAATTGCCATTTCATCCATTAGGTAATAGATACATTGATCATTCATTTAAAAGTAAAAAGAAGATGACAACCATACATAGCTATTGTCATAAAACACACACACACACACACACACACACATATCCAACATAGTAGAAACATAAATACCAATGAAATCACAACCATATCAACCACATATAATCCAATATAATACTCATAGAAATACAAGGATAAATAACCTCATATTGATGATGCAAAATCCAAACCCAAGATGGGACTTCCACGTTCCACTCGACCATAGAATGGCTGAGCCAAATCTCTCTTCAGCCATTCACCCATGTGCCATATTCCAACCATGAATGTGGGATCTCATAAAACACATCACTCGAAAACCATCTAGGGCTTCCAGAGGCCATCCACCTCAACCCATCAACCATTGATTCCACCTCACAGTTGGACATCACAAAACCATCACCAGATTCACCTTTATCCAAGCCTTCCAGAGTGTTTGTTCCATCCAAGTCTTCCAGGACTAGTAACTCAACCCATAGCTACTACCGGGCTTCCAAAGCATTTTTCCAACCAAGGCTTCTAGGAATAGTAACTCAATCCACCAAGGGATTCCAAAGTGTTCGTCCAACCAAGGCTTCCAAGACTAGTAACTCAACCCAAGTTGTTACAGGGCTTCCAGAACGTTTGTCCAACCAGGGCTTCCATGAACTAATAAATCAACCCAAGCTAGGGAATCATGAGAACCAACCAAAACAAAACAAGGAAATAAACCCACAATCTCCATGGCTATCTAGGAAATGGAAAGGCTAGGCAATCCACTATCAATCCAGGAAATACTCCATGCATGTGATAGATCATGACCAATAATCCACATTCATATTCCATGCATGCCAAAACTAGTGAGGAAAACATACATGAAACTCAGTACCTGCAAGAAAATCCCATTGTAGTTGCGGATATCGATGTCCTTTTGTGCTTTCCTTCTCTTCCTTTGCCTTCTTGCTCCAAAAATCCAAGTATGCTACAAATTCCAAGAGTGCTCCAAGAAAAATATAAGTATCCAAGAGTATGTGAGAGAGAGAGAATAACGAGAGAGCTCCAACACTAAACTGAAAAAAGGGTTACCAACTGATCCCGAGAAGCCTTTTTGTTAATGAGGCCTCTGTTTTCTTCATTTTCCATTATTTTCTTTCATTTTCCTCCTTACATGCAACCTATGACCTTTCACCTCATTTTTCTCCCAATTTCCATTATTTTCATAAACAAATGTGCCAAAAATTCCATTTTGCCTTTCCAAAACCTTAGTCATTGTGTTTGTCAATTTCCTTAGCCATTAATCAATCACAAGTGATCCCCATCACTAGGAATTTTCCCAACATTCAACTTGGAATAAGTGTCCCATCAACCGTGGTTATTATTTTGCCTTTATTAACTTTTATTACATGGAATTTTCAGCAGGGCTGTTACATGTAGTGTGCAATGCTCTCATGTGATTAGTGTATTATATTGTGATTAGATGTTTTAAATAGTGTAAAATTGTGTTATATTCATTCACCCCCTCTCAATATAATTGCTAATCCAGCACTCACAACAAAAGTCAAACACTCTCTAGGAAATGAGTAAACTAACAATACAAAGAGGTTTTTTTGCCCAAAATCTTGGAGAGTCTACAAATATTTTTGCATAGATTATTGCACTAAGAAAAGGATTGGCCATTTCCATGAAACTAGAGATTCAACTCCTGCTAATTGAAGGAGATTCTAAGATTATATTTAATAAATTTGAAAATACTATATTAAGGATTGTTGAAGCAATGCATTTTTCCATATTATCATTTGAAGCAACTATTTAGACACATTATCTAGTACCTTGCTTCCTTCTTTGATTTCCAATTGTAACATACCCATCGAGAGGGAAATATGGTAATTGAGGGTTTGCCAAACATTGATGTTGATATATACTAGAGAATGAATGGTGATGTTAAGATTGGAACTCAACCAATATATATAAACTCCATTTTGAGATTATTTTGGTAGCTTGGATTCCTCAGTAAGCTAATATATTTCTATTGATTGCTTCCTAACTTTTTTTCGAGGAAAACATCCCAGGGAAACTCTTGAGCTCTTCCTTTCATTTTGTGGATGGTACCCAATATAAACTCATCATCGTTGATTTTAATGCCTATCCAACAAGGACAACATGTGAAGAACATAACAAAGGTAACTAGCCTGGCATATCAACCCCAAGACCTCATGCATGAAGGTTGAAGCACTCAATCACTTGAGATAACTTGTTAGGATATTTTTTTTCTAAGGAAAGCCTCACGTAAAAACTTTGTCGATGGCATTTCTAAACTCATTAATGTAGACTATAGTGTGCCTTACCCAAGGGTATTTGAACCAAGCAACTATTGACACAGAACTAGCCAAATGCCCAACAAAAATTAGTTGAACCAACCCCTCAAACTCAACTCCTTCCTACTTATCATTAGGGAGGTTTTGCAAAAGGGAACCTCCTCACTCTTTGAGGAGAGAACCCAAAGTAATCATACCTCCATCCAAAGAGGCTCTATATTTATTAAATAAAAAAATCAACTTTTTCTTTTTGTTTTCATGCTAGTAGCTACTCAAGTTTACCTCCCAATCTTGATTAACAACATACATAAAAACCAAGTAAGAAGATTATATACCACGACTATTGTCTGTGAAAATCTAATAACTTTATTTACTAAAGGCTAATAATAATAATAGTAATAATAATAATAATTAAAACAAATATATTTTTTTTCTTTAGAAAAATGAGTACCGATTCTATTAAATCCGCACTTGGTCACTGCAAATACTAGGGAAATTACATCTTGAATTCACGCATAAGTAGTTGGTCTGACTGAAAATACTAAAAAAAACCCCACCTAGCTTGACCAAAACATCCAAAGTTTACCAAAACTCTTATTTGTCAGAAGGAGTACAAACTACATAACTGAAACCAACCCATAAATGACAAAACAATTAATCTAGAGGGTCTGTTGGCCTGTTGAGATCAATGTCCGTGGAGGGACCTACCATAAAATGCTCATGTTGATTGTCTTGCCATCTGAGATCCACAATGATGGTTCGTAGAGCATCTACTTCATCTTCAAGCGTTGAAATGCGTTGCTAGTGTGTCACAATGATCTCACAAGTATTGTTGGTCGTTGTGCTCTACTGGTGCAATCCAACTCTTAAATTGTATATTTTTTTATGCAAGGCAACATGCTTAGTCTTCTAGTCTGCACAAACTGATGAGGATTATGTTTTAGAGTTAGATAATGAAGTGTTTGAATCCATGACACGATGGTAACAATAACAACTCAGAATTAGAAGAACAATGTTCACAATGATAATAGGATAATAGAAAGTAGCCTAAAACGAACAACAAAAATGTTTAGAATGAAGACAGAAAGATACCCCACTCTAAACAAAAATCGACCAACAAATATATTTTTTAAACAAATACTTATTAATCTATTTTATAAATATTTTTATAAATAACCTAGCAAACTTTTCAATTTAAAACTTGAAAATTAAATTGGAAATCCTAAATATAACGTAACAAGTTTATATTATAAATTTTCAACGTAAAAATATAAATTTTATTTTAATTACCAAAATAAACTGTTAAATACAGAAGAACCAAAAAATGTCAAATGGAACCCACTTAGAGCATTGTAAACGGATTGTGGGTGCCCAAATTGTAATGCTAATCTTTTTATACGTGATAGTTATGCCCCTCAACTTATAAAGGCAATATAGATAAAAAAAATTATAAATAATTGTTATGGTTCCCTAATTTACAAAGACAATATAAATACCTAAGCGTGAAGTTACATTTAGCAAAGGCAAAATATAAAAACATCTATTTTTTAGTGCATTGTATACATATAAAAACATTGTTTTACATTATAAATGGCATTGTATACCTCTTACCAATGAAGATGGTTTGTTTGCAAAGTTCAATATTGTGGTGATTGGATTTCGTATATTCGTTTGAGTAACCTATGTTTGTAAGGAAAAAATTATGTGTGTAGTTAGATCCTTGAATTCGATCACATTGAAATTGATTTTGTATAATTTACGTTATATAGTTGGAAATATAAATTTTATATAAAATGTTAAAGTAGTGTTTGTCATAAAAGGTATATTTTGTTTAATGATGGTCATAAAAAGTAATATATTATATATATATATTATATATATTTTTAATATTCGGCCATAAAAATATATTTTTGTTTAAGAAGGCAAAAATATATTTTGTTTAAGTAGGTGAAGTTTACATTTGTTGTTGTGATGAGTTTATGTTTTGCAAGGACTATATAATATTTATCTAGTGATCAAGGTGTGTCGACTTTTCATTATTTTTGTTGTGTTTTTTGTAATTTTAAATAAAGTTTTGGGAAAATGCCGAATATTTTATTTTTTCATAAATTCAAAAAATAAAATAAAATAAAAAATCTTATTTTCTAGAAATCTTATTTCTAATTTTCGGTTGACTGAGCGAATTCTGATGTGACATAATTCCCTTACCGGAGGATGTTTTATTTTCGGTATTTGCTAGTTCATGACAAAGCATTAAACAAAAAACTAATTTCGTGAGTGGTCATTCCATCGGTGAGTGCTTTGACATTGACATTAACACTGACACTGTTATGCTATTGCTATGCCTAATGATGCTAGAACTAATGCACTTGCAGGTCTTTTACTTAGGGGGAGGGGCGGGATGAAGGGTGGTGTTGAACAAGTCTCAATAAAGTTGATACATTGTCCAAAGTGTAGAGGTACGGAAGAAGAAGAAGCTTTCACTTAGCAAAACGTAGAACCATAATTGTAGTAACATGTTTCATTGTGCAGAGGAAGATTATTTATGTTTTAATTTGAAGAAGTTCAATGTGTGGAGCTTTCAATGAAAGCTTTCATTAAAAATGTATCAACCTAAAAATCATAAATATAAATTAATTTAATTTAACTTTATGGCCAAATCAATTTTATTTAGTAATAAATGTTATTGTTGCTAAAAACAAGTAATATTATTATGAAAGCAAATTCAACATTTATGAATACATGGAGGGATCAATCATTTTCTTTGTGTGGAGCTTCCTCCGCACAGTGAAAACTGTGTGCAAGGAAAGCTTCACACAATGAAACATTGACTATGACCAAATTAAATTTATTTAATAATAAATTTTATCAATTTCTAAAAACAATAGAAACTTATGATACAATAAATTGTTTTGCTGAAGGTGAAAGCATGATCTCATAATACATTAAATTATGAGTTTTATTTTTGAAAGCACTGTGAAAAACTTCATATTTTATTGTGCAACCATCAATGCTAAATTAGTCTTTGTAATTAATGTAGTTATACATGTGTACATTTTTTTTTCTTAAAACAAATAAGAATTTAAAGAACTCGGGCTAGACTTTGTATATACATATTCCCTTTGCACATATATAATATGCTATTAAAGTTTTAAATATTTATTTAATAATTTAAATATTTAGCTTGTCAAAATGCACATGGAGAATACACATTATTTTTTGTGATCATAAACTTGCGGTGGAAACTGAGAATCATAATTGTAGGAGCCTCTTTCATTGTGTGAAGTTTTTTTTTGTATTTTGTATTTTCTTTTTTCTTTTTTGGAGCTTATATGAAAGTTTTCTAGTGCCGAAAATATGAAAAACTATAAACTTAAAATTCATAAAATATAAATATAAATTTATTTTTATTTTATGACCAAATCAAATATATTTAATAATAAATTTATAAAATCCTTAAAGCTTTCATTAAAAGTCATAAACTAAAAATCATAAATATAAAATTAAAATTAAATTTAACATTTATGAACCTAAAATAAAATTTTTTATTTCATAATAAAATTATCAATTGCTAAAAACAAGCCATATTTATGAAAGGTTTGCTTGGATAAATCATATAGATATTTTTTTGGTTAACGAGTTCGAATCACCTAGTGTTGTTCATCATCAGGACTAAAACAAATAATTTGATCTAAGCAAGCTATTAACTATTATAGAGATACAAAGACAAATTACAACGATTAAATCATAACGGAAAGAAAATAAATAATATTTTATTCAAATGAAAGGTTTACGAATCTAATAATTATTAAATTAAAAATAAATAAAATGACATATAATAATAATATAATTAAAAATAGTGAAATGAATTTAATAAAAATTATCAGAAAAAAAGCGACAATGAGCGAATTTATTACCATATATATAAATATAATATTTATCCTAATAAATAAATAAATACATATTTATGGTATTTTTACATATAAAACTATGTATATTTATGTATGAAATCATATATATTCTCAGCAATAAGAAAGCAAATTCAGAGTTATTTATAAATTCATGCAGGGAAGTGAGAGTTACAGGGATCCATGTTTTATTATTGTGTATAGAGCTTACAATGAAAGCTTTCATTATGCATAGGAAGCGTCCTCTCCATAGTGAAAGCTCTGCACAATGAAACATTGACTATTATCAAATCAAATTTATTTAATAATAAATTTTATCAATTTCTAAAAACAACAAGGACTTATGATACAATAATTTTTTTTGTTGAAGTTGAAAAACTCTATATTTCATTTTGCAATAGTCAATACTAAATTAGTATTTGTAATTAATTTAGTTATACACATGTACATTTTCTTTTCTTAAAGCAAATACAAATTTAAAGAACTCATGCTAGACTGTGTATATACATATTCCCTTTGGACATATATAAAATGCTATCAAAGTTTTAAATATGTATTTAATAATTAAATATTTAACTTGTCAAAGTTCAAGTGGAGAATACACATTGTTTTTATGATCATAAGCTTGCAGTGCAAACTGAGAATTATAATTATAGGAGCTTGTTTCATTGTGTGAAACTTCCTTGTGCAAAACTTACAATGAAAAATTTCATTGTATAGAGGAAGCATCCTCCCCACAACGAAAGCTCCACACAACAAAAGTTCATTAATTTTAAAGTTTATCCTTCCCACAATGAAAGCTTTCATTAGAAAACTATAAACATAAAAATCATACATATAAATTAAATTAATTTAACTTTATGACCAAATCAAAATGATTAGATAATAAATTTTATCAATTCCTAAAAACAATTAATATTATTATAAAAACAAATTCAATGTCATTTATGAATATATGCAGGGAAGCCAAAATTGCAAGAATAAATGTTTCATTGTGTAAAGCTTCCTTGTGCTAAGATTTTATTGTGTGAAGTTTACAAAAAATGAAGCTTCTTCCGCATAATAAAATCTCTGCGACACTGATTATAGCAAAAGCATATTTATTTAATAATAAATTTTATCAATTTCTAAAAACAACAATGACTTATGATACAATAAATCATTTTGCTAAAGTTGAAAGTAGGATCTCATAATACATCAAATTATGGGTTAAGTAGGATCTCATAATACATTAAATTACGGGTTTTATTTTTCAACGCATTGTAAAAAACTCCATATTTTACGAGAGATGTTTCGACGTAAATCACAAGAAATATCATTTGTGGATGCCTTTCGAACTAACTAGTGTGGTTCATTGTCAAGACAAGTTGAAGAATCAGATCCAACTTTGCAAGTTAAATAGTTTGAGCAGAGCCTCCAACGACTAACTAGACCAATGGCTAAATTTGACTAAGGACCAAGGTCAAAAACTAGTTATTTAATAATTAAATAATAAGGGCCTTACCACTAAATAAATATATAAATTATATGTATAAAGTAACTTAATTTAATTGGTTGTTAATTTAATAGTTAGTTAAAAGGTATTCACTATTTAAAAAATACATAGAAAATATAAATATTAGAATAAAACGTATAACTATCTATTTACAGATGTATAAATAACTAATTATATATATATATAATAAGATAAAAAGAGTTGTTAAGTTTAAAAAAAAATAAAAATAAAAAGTATATATACTAGAAAAATAATATTAAGTTAATTGAAAAAATAAATTAATTAATAATTTTGATTATCCAGATTTAAAGTAACTGTATAAATGAATATACCAAAGGATAAAACTACCTATAAAAATTAACTTAATTAATTAATCTATATATATATATATAATAATAAATAAATTAATTTTCTAATAACTATAAATTAACAACCAATTATTAATTATTGTATATATATAGTTTATATATTTATTTAGTGGTAAGGTCCCTTATTATTTAATTATTAAATAACTGGTTTTTGACCTTGGTCCCTAGTCAAATTTAGTCATTGGTCTAGTTAGCCGTTGGAGGCTCTGCTCAAACTATTTAACTTGCAAAGTTGGATCTGATTCTTTAACTTGTCCGACAATGAACCACACTAGTTGGTTCGAAACCCGACGACAAATGATATTTCTTGTGATTTACCCCGAAAAATCTCTCCTAAACCTGATATGGATCATAGAAGCCTCAATTCAACAACTCCATATTTTATTTTGCAATAGTCAATGCTAAATTAATATTTGTAATTAATTTAGTTACACACATGTACATTTTCTTTTTTCAAAGAAAATAAGAATCCAAGTTACTCGTGCTAGAATGCTATCAAAGTTTTAAATATTTATTTAATAATTAAATATTTAATTTATCAAAGTGCACGTGGAGAATACACATTGTTTTTTTTATCATAGGTTTGTGGCGGAAACAAAGAACCATAATTGTAGGAGTCTATTTCATTGTGTGGAATTTTCCTTATGTGAAACTTATAATGAAAGCTTTCAATGTGTGAAGGAAGCTTATCTTACAATGAAATATTTCATTGTGCAAAAGAAGCTTCTCTTCATAATGAAAGCTTTCATTAAAAGACTATAAACCTAAAGATCATAAATATAAATTAACTTTATTTATTAATATTTTTTATCAATTGCTAAAAATAATTAATATTATTATGAAAGTAAATCCAGTGTCATTTATGAATGCATGCATGGAACCTAAAGTTGCAGGAACCAATGTTTCATTGTGAAGAGCTTCCCTGTGGGAAGCTTACAATAAAAACTTCCATTGTTTAGAGAAAGCTTCCTCTATATAGTAAAAGTCCCGCACAAGAAAAAATCATTAATTATAAATTTTACCCTATGCAGAATTAAAACTTTCATTAGAAAACTATAAACCTAAAAATCATAAATATAAATTAATTTAATTTAACTTTATGATCAAATCAAATTGATTTAATAATAAATTTTATCAATTGCTAAAAGAAATTTAGTACTATTATGAAAACAAATTCAATGTCATTTATGAATGCAAGCAGGGAAGCCAAAGTTGTAGGAATCAATGTTTCATTGTGTAGAGCTTTATGTGGAGTCTACTGTTGTAACATTTTTTGGTTTTGATAAGGTAGAGTAAAATAGTCAAAAAGTAAAAATATTTTGAAAAATGGTTAAGTTAGGATATGGACATAATAATAGTAAATAGAATGTTTTTGAAAAAATATCTTGATGATAATCTCCATATCAAAGAAAATGTTAGGTTAGATGTCCTAAAAAATAAAGACAAAAAGTAAATGTTAGGTTAGAAAGAAAAGAAAACAAATAAACTCTGAAAGTGAGCAAGTCTAAATGCCACTACTATTGTTTTTGCAAAATAATGGTTGTGTGCAGCTTGTTTTAAATGCCACAACCCATAATAGTCAAATAGTTTAATCTTGACTGTTTCATGCTTTAAAATTGATGTTATAGTTAGAGGATAAAGATCTGACCAAACTGTTTAATCTTGGCAAATCAGTAGTTAGGTAGAGAACAATAAAGTGCTCATTAGTTTAATCTAAGCCCTTGGATGTTATAAGGTTAGAATTAGATAGTTTGCTTGTATAAAAAGAAAGGAAAAGGGTTTGCTAGCTTAAATGCACCCATTAAGTGAAAAAAAATGATAGGATAAGCAAAGGGTAAGTAGAAGAAATGTTGCAGAAGTTTGATGACTAATTGGACAAAATGTACATTTGCATGTTTTACCATATGTTTCTATGTC
>APFE031236169.1:0-12948 GCA_000404065.3 Pinus taeda | reverse complement strand
AAGGCATTCTCCTTGGTTATTCTCCCTACAACAAAGCATATAAGTGTTATAATAAAAGACTTGGAAGAATTGTTGACAGTATTGATGTAGTGGTTGATGAAAAAGGATACATCCCTAGGCAAGTAAATCATAAAGATATCGAAGAGGATGAAGACTACTCTCCAAATCAGACTGATGATGAAGAAGAGACCCATGACGAAGAAACCCATGAGGAGCCAGAGGAACAGATAAGGATAGAAGAAAAGTCTCCTTCTAGGTATGTTCAAAAGAATCATCCAAAATCACAAATTTTGGGGCAAAAGGAGGCTGGCATACAAACAAGAAGAACAATTGTAGAAGCTTCAAGCTATTTGGCATTACTCTCCTCCATTGAACCACAAAATGTAAGAGAAGCTTGCAAAGATGAATTTTGGGTCAAGGCAATTGATGAAGAACTTGAACAAATCGAAAAGAACAACACTTGGGAGTTGGTTCCTAGACCAAAAGATAAGAATGTCATAGGAATAAAATGGATATTTAAGAACAAATTGAATGAAAATGGGGAAGTTATTAGAAACAAGGCCAGACTTGTTTGCAAAGGGTATGCTCAATAAGAAGGAATAGATTTTGAAGAAACTTTTGCTCCTATTGCTAGACTTGAAACCATCCGAATGTTCCTTGCTCTCTCAAGTTTTCAGAAGTTCAAAGTATTTCAAATGGATGTAAAATTAGCCTTTATGAATGGAGACCTAGAAGAAGAAGTGTACATTGAGCAACCATATGGGTTCATTCTTGGAAATGATCCAAATCTTGTATGCAGACTAAAAAAGGCTAACTATGGTCTTAAACAGGCTCCAAGAGCTTGGTACTATCGTTTGGACAAATATCTTCATCAACAACGCTTTTCAAAAGGATCAGCAGATAGCAATATTTATATCAAAATAGAAAATAACAAATTGCTAATACTTGTTTTGTATGTAGATGACATTATCTTTGGCAACAATGAAGAAGCTATGAGTCAAAGCTTTGCCTTGGTGATGTAGAAAGAATTTGAAATGTCTTTGCTTGGAGAACTAACATACTTTCTTGGATTTCAAATCCAAAAAAATGAAGGCGATATCTTCTTGTCTCAAACCAAATACCTCAAGCAGATTCTGAGGACGTATGGCATGGAAGATTCAAAACCAGTATGTACCCCTATGGTTACAGGATGCTGTCTCAGTGCAAATGATGAATCAGAAGCAGTGCATCAACCAACGTATAGATCCATGATTGGAAGTCTACTTTATTTGACAGGTACCCGACCAGACATCATGCATGCAGTGGGAATAGTTGGAAGATTTCAGGCAAAATCCTAAGGAAACTCATCTTAGGCAGTAAAGAGAATTTCAAGGAACTCAAACTATGGCTTATGGTAAACCCGAGAGATAAAAGATCTACTCTTCATAGGCTTAAATAATGTAGATTGGCTGGAAGCGTGGATGACAGAAAGAGCACAAGTGGTGGTGCATTCTTTATGGGTTCCAGATTAGTATCTTGGTTCAGCAAGAAACAGAGTTCGATTGCTTTATCTACAGCTGAAGCGGAATATGTGGCAGCTACATCTTGCTGCACTCAGCTCCTTTGGATGATGCAAACCTTGCAGGATTTTCAGATCACTTGTACTCCACCCATCTCCATCCTATGTGATAATGTAAGTGCAATCATCATTTCAAAGAACCCAGTCATGCATTCAAAGACCAAGCACATACCGATCAAGTATCACTTTCTCCGGGAACAAGTGTTGGAACAAAAGGTCAAATTGGAGTATGTTCCTTCTAAGTAACAAGTTGCTGATATTCTCACAAAACCATTGCCCAGGGAAACTTTTGAATATCTCATGCAGAAGCTGGGAGTAATTGATGCATCATCTCGCTGTTAAACTTGTCTGTTTCAGATAAAAAGGAGTGTACGCGAGTTTCCTGAGGAGGATCTGCATACATACGCCAGCTGGTGCAAAGAAAGTCGCGTATATGGAGGTTTGATGGATATCAGAAGGGACAGGCTCTGGTTGGAAGCTGTCTGATATGGGTCTGAAAGAGACCATCTGGCACTGGTTCAGGGGGAGCAGATAAACTTCTAATGATGCATTGTTGGCATTGGCTTAGAAGCTTGTGGCTCTTGTTCATAGTTGTTGTTGGTGGAACAAGTGCACCGGGAGAACAGAAGGAAATCGTGGTTGCTGATCTGAATGGTGATTGACAGATGTTGCTGCTTGATAACTTTCATAAGTCTTGCTCTACATATTTCATCTCTATGTCATGTATTTTTATGGTGTCAAGGTCATGTAACGGCCTATTTTGGTTTCCCCACTATGCCTGGGATGAAGATGTAATGTACTTGGTTGTCATGTGTAATTTTCTGATGTATCCCCACTTGGTTGGGTGGATGATCCCCACGTGGTTGGGTGAAGAATGTATGTATTGAGTCTTGTGGTGATAGGAAGGTCTTTTATGATGTATATGTCATGGTTCGTCTTGAAGAACATCTTTTGCAGATCTTGCCTACAGTCAGGGGGAGCATGGTCAGCACAGCAGGGCAGAAACTTTAGCATGAACTCAGGGGGAGCACAACCCTTTGCCCTTGATGACAAAGGGGGAGAATGAAAGAGGATCTTGGTGTTGCCATCAAGTCCAGAGGGGGAGATTGTTGGCATTATGGAATAGGTTTGATGCTATGGCTCTGGTGTTGTCCTTGATGGCAACTCATCTTGGTGACAGATCTCAGTTCAGGAACTCAGAAAGAAGAAAAAGACATATACGCAGGTTCATCTAGACGAAGACGCGTATACACATGGGTTATATGTTACAAAAGCGTGTATATGTTGGGGAACTTACTCTTGGTCCATGGTAGTTAGTCCTTGGGATTTGAACCTATGGTTTTGGACCATGGCGTCTCGCCAGATGTGCTAATCCCTAGTTTTGGGTTCATGGTATTGAAATGTTATGGTTTTGGACTGTGGTATTGTGGAAGGAATAAGACTATAAAAGAGGAAGGAGATCTTGTGGCAAATGATCATTGGAATTATCATTGAATATCTGAAAAGTGGTAGATATGAATGCTAGTAATTGGGTTATGGTGCAGATTTGGATCTGAATAAAGGAGGAAACTTAGCGCAAAGAAGAAGGATAAGTTCTATTGATGGCTCATAATCTTTAAGCTTGAATGATAGTATCTTTATGTGATTTTGGTATGTTATATGTGGCGCTTGCTTGATCTATAACACTGATAATCTGGGTTAATTAGTGTTTTTGAATATCTGAAAGAGCAAATTATCCTTTATAGATCTGTACGCAGGTTTAGTAAAGCGAAGGCGTGTATACACGCTGGTTAAGTGAATGAAAACAACATATACACAGTTTGTTCCAAACACAGAAGTGTATGCACGCATGTTGCAGGTTATTGAAATGGCATATATACTTTAAGTTGTGATCTAGCTGCTTCTGTTTATTGCTGCTGTGTTCTGGGTTCAGATTTTGGTGTGTGGTTTTTAGTACTGTGTTTTGGGTACAGCTGCAAAAGAAGTATCTACTTTATTCAGATCTAATTAGTGGAAAGGAGATTGGTTGACCGAGAAATTATTGATGATTGATTGATGTTCATGGATCCAGTCTGAAAATTTATGAAACGTGGTCCCTAGAAGAAAGAGAAGGTTGTAGCCTTCTGTAGGCCATCACCTACGTACTAGTATCTTGGCTAGTGCAAGAGCTAAAGGGGGTTGTATCTCCCTTCCAGGTGAAGCTGGAGAACGAGAGAGGGTTGTAGCTCTCTACAGGTTGCAGCCTGCATACTGATAAAGGACTGCACCAGTACATTGTAAAAGAAGTTTCTAATTTAAAAGAAGATAGAGACGAATTGCAGCAGGTGGTTTTCACCCACATTGGGTTTCCACCTTATATCTTGTGTTCTTATGCGTGATTGTCCTTCTGTTCTATTTTACTGTCTCTGGTTATTGGTTATTTGTTTCTGCAACCCAAATTAACAATCATCATCAGAAAGATAAAGTAAATTAAAATCTTTCTTTGTATACGTGGTTTTCCTTCTGCATAGTTGCATATATACGCGGGTTTAACTAACTGAAGTAGCATATATCATTTGTTTTGGAAAAGGAATATTTGACTTGATAATACTAATTCACCCCGCCTCTCAGTATTATTTCCAGCAAATATGTTTTTCTTTTCAATGGTCTTTCTAGTTGTAGGTGTCATTGAACATCAAGGACAGTGTCCCCCCAAGGGGAAGGGTTCTGTAACAGACCTAGTCAAAATCCATGTAATAAAGTTAATTAAGGAAAAATAATAACCAAGGTCATGGGACATGTATTCCAAGCTCAATGTTGGGAAAAACATAATGATGGAGATCAATTATGGTTAATTAATGGCTATGGAAATTGGCAAAGGCAATGAAAAAGGAAAAGTGGCATTAATTGGAATTTATTTATGAAAATAATGAAAAATATGAGACAAAGAAGGTGAAAGGTCACATGTTGCATGTGAGGAGGAAATTGAAGGAAAATAAGGAAAACTAAAGAAAATAGAGGCCTCGTTGATAAAAAGTTCTTAGGATCAGTTCACAGCATTTTTAAGTTCAACCTTTTGTCAGTTTTAGCTTGGAGCTCTCTACTCTATTCTCTCTCTCATACTCTTGCACACTTAGAGTTTTCTTGGAGAACTCTTGGAGCATTATGGAATACTTTGGATTTGGAGAAAGAAGGCAAAGGAAGATTAGGAAGGTGCAAGGGGACAGTAAGATCATCAACTACAATGGGTTTTGCTTGCAGGTATCGAGTTGCATACATGATTTCCTTACTAGTTTTGGAACACATGTAATTTCTTGGTTATGATTTGGCGTTGGCATGGAGGATTTCCCAGATTGACAGTGGTTTTTCCTAGCCTTACCATTTCCTAGATAGCCATGTTTTTGTGGGTTTCATCTTTGTTTACTAGTTGGTGCTTATGTTCCTTTATTTGTGGGTTGAGTTACTAGTTCATGGAGCCTTGGTTGGATAAATGCTCTAGAATCCCTGTAACAGCTTAGATTGAGGTACTAGTCCTGGAAGCGTTGGTTAGAAAAATGCTCTGGAGCCCTTAGTGGGTTGATTTACTAGTCCTAGAAACCCTATTTGGAAAAACACTCTAGAGCCCAACAACAGTTGTGGGTTGAGTTACTAGTCCTGGAAGCCTTTGTTAGAACAAACACTCAGGAGCCCTAGAAAGTTTAGTTTGAGATTGATATGATGATGGTTAGTGATGTCCAACCATGACGTGGAATCACTAGTTAAGGCCTGGGGTGGTTTGGCCTATGGAAGCCTTGGTTTGGTGTTCTTGGTTTATTCCATGAGATCCCACATTCATGCTTGGAATATGGCACAAGGTTGATTGGTTGAAAGAGAGATTTGGTTCAGCCCAATCTATGGTCAGGTGGTACGTGGAAGTACCTGACTTGGTTGGATTTGCATATGTTACTAAGAGATCCTTTTTCCTTTGGTATTTCATGAGTAAATATGCTTGTCATTATGTGGCTTTAATGGTTGTTTCATCATTGATATATCTCTCATTATTTGTTGGTTATAAGCATGTTTTATGACAGACTTGAGTTATGGATCTCCTTATGTTTTGATTGATATATGAAATTTTATTGAATGCATGACCTAATAGATGATCTTGTAGCTATTATGAGGAGGCATCATTCCTTCTTGATGATTAGCAGATAAGTATGAGACCCCTATGTTGAGATGTGTAATTTTGACCTATACATTACATGTTTATGATGTGTTTTTCGAACTGACTGTCATGGCTGGTAGGGGTTAGTTCGAGTCCTTGATCAAGTGTTTGCATTAGATGCTTTATTTCATTGTTAATTACTATTTTTGGAAGTTTCATGAAGTTCTGGGTAGAGGCCTGAGTCCCAGCCTTGAAAAAGTGGCTAAGAATTCGAGGTCATTGGCACAGAACTACCTGAAAAAGGGCACAGTCACATGGATTCCTTTTTTGTGGGAGAAACTGGAGGGTCTTAGTTACATTCAAGGCTTGTCATGGGAGCGACTAGGGGTCTAGTTCAGCAAAACATCAAGTTGTCTCAAGGGTTGGACACCTGGAGGGGTTGGTTAGCTCATGAAGGTTTTGTAGCTCCTAAGGAAGGTCAAATTGGTCATGTCTTATTGGCTCCAATTCCTTAACTGTACATGGGGATTTGAATCATATCATAGTAATTATTCATCACATGTTTACCCCGATGGATTGGTTAGCTTGGGTAAATGTGGGAGGATGGCGTTACAGTCTCATTACTCTGTGAATTTTGATAAAGAAGTTTAAAATGACAAAGAAAATTATATTCTCTTGTTCTTCAACCCATATTCCTCTCATAGGCATGGAAAGTGATATCTTTGACCATGTATGTCCATTTGATTTAATCAAATCTGTCAAAGTTTCCTTGCTAACCAGAATGAGTCACAAATGTCATCTAGAATAGTCAAGTTGGGTCTACTCTCTACAAACATTCCACAAACTTATCTTTTCCTAGAGTTTATTACCTAGTTGGCTTTGTCCCTTGTACCCTCAAAGGTTCTATATCATGAAATCCCTAGGAGAAAACATACTGCAAGTTTCCTCGTTGTTAATTCACCAAGCTATGGTTTTTCCACAATCAAACCACTATGCCTCTTTCTCTGATGATACCCTCCTGTCAGTCTATGAAAATCTATTAGAAGATGAAAGAAACAAGTTATATATTTTTGTTATGCCTCCAAATATTGTTCTACCTTCAAAATTAACCCAATTTCCTATAACTTGTTTTGCTAAGAGTGCGAAGTTTGTTATGCAAATAATTATGAGAATATTATGAAGTGATGAAACTTTAGTAATAGATTATCAAACTATATCGTTGTTCCATTTGATGATGCAACCTGATGTATTTATGGACATCCCAACCTTTTGGGAGCATTCAATTAATTCACAACTCCTTAATTTCAACATTATTGGATATTATAGGTTTCCTTGACTATAGGTATACCTCTTCTTGTATGTTCATGTTGAGTAGTTTATGGATCTAGGTCTAAATGTTGTTGATGTTAATAAAATGAAACAAATAGTTTTCAATTGGACTAACTTGGTTAGAAGCAAACCAAGGAATGATGGATTTTCCTATTACATTTCCTCCTTCATGTCATTTGTCTATAGAATTATCAATAACTCTGCCCCTCCAAGGATTTTACCAAAGGCCCAATTTTTGTTACAAATGAGTAAAAATATGAAGGTGGAAGATTGGTTCTTATTAGAAGGTTTGATGAAATCATATTGTATGGAACAAAGATCCTTCCTTATAGAATCTCCTCTTTCATACCCATGAGTATATTTGCATTGGAGTTCATTAGGGAAAGCTTGAATGTGGATCAAATACACTTTATCCTGCCAAAAAGGGACATTTATTCAAATTGCCCGGGATTATTGGTCCATTCATTGTTAATAATAGACAGGTAGTTGAGGAGGCTGACAAAAATGCTACAGGCAATGAATTTACAACAAGGAGAAAAATGGTGTTATGACCCACATCAAATTATTTCAAAGAGGAGAGTAGATATTTCCTATGCCCTATACATACATGAATCAAAGCCTGAATTGGATAGATTAGAAAATGGTGGCTTGGTTGAAGCACAAGGAAGCATGGAAGTGGAAACTCCTCTCCCTACTAAAAAGGGGTTGAAGAGAGGGGTTGCATATGTCATTGATATTGAGTAAGAGAGCCCACAAAGTATAAAAAATCCAAGAACACAAGGAGGAGAAACATAGTTTGAACATCTCATGGAGAGCCATTCCAATGAAGTTGGTTTATGGCTATAGCTAGGAGGAATCAAATGTACACCATCATCTCTAGTTCCTAATGAGGAAGAACATAGATCCTTAAATGTTTTGAAGGATTCTTATGAGAAGAATGAAGAAAGAAATAATAAAATTAAGGAAAATGTTAGTACATAGTCGAAAGCCCAATCCATCTTTGGTTATCAAATTAGACTTCTTTCAGCGATGGATTTGGAGAGAAATCCATTGAAATTCTCCTTTACTCATCCTATTTCACAAGCAATCTCTTCTAGAATTGGTTTCGAGACTGCTAGTTTGTTTGTGAATACAAAATGCATCCCATTTCTTAACAAAATAAATTTGCACAGACACACTAAAGAATTAATTTACAGTGATCTCAATAATCATTATTGGCAGAAAGAAAAATAGAGGCCTTATTGGGAAAGGTAATTGATCAATTGAAATTGGAGAAGGCTGATTCTCGTGCTCTTCATACTCAAAATGAAGAATATAAGAAAATGATTACTAAGCTTGGAGTGAATCTAGAAGATAAGTTAATTATTCAAGCTTTGGTTCAGAGTGCAAAATCTGAGATATAGCCTTTGAGAAGAAAGTTAAAATTGCCAGCAGTTGAACATGTTTTAGCTCTAAAATTGGCTCAAGTTGAAAAAGAAAAGGAGATTTTAACTCATGAATTGGTGGAGAGGAATAAGGAGATAGAATCTCTCAAAGATATCAATGTAGTTTTATAATAGAAGATAGACAAGCATTTCTGCACAATTATGGTGTATCCAGAATCTGAATATCCCACTAAGAATCTCACCATAGTTATGACAAAGTTGAAAATTTCAGAGGATGAATTAAAGAAAATAAAAAAGAATCTAGATTATACAAAGGAGCAGTTGAAGCACAAAGAGAGACAATTAAACATGGCCAAAGAAAATGCAACCCAACATCACAAGAATTGTCGATTAGCTTGTGATGAAGTTAAGGAATTGAAAGAGAAGTTAAAAGGAAATATGTCTCTAATCAAAGAAAGGGAGATCATTTGGAATGACATTATTCAATAAGTCAAAACAATTTTGAATCATTTTACAGTCATGACTGAAGAGAAAGAAATCCTCAGAGATTCTAAATTTGTTATTTACACCAACAAAGCTCAATCACGGCAAAGTGCACAACTAGAAAAAAGGATGATTGACTTTCTAAATGCCAAGTCCTCTCTGGAGTTGAGAGCAATGGATATTGCAAACAGAACATCCACGGTGTCAAAAATCAATAATATGGTACATAAAAACATATACAGGAAGAATGCAGAGAGTAGGCTATTGGAGGTCAAGGAATCAGTAGTAGATTTTAGCACCAACTTTGAAAATAGAGTCTGAACAAGGTTACCTTCATGTTGGGACCAGCAAGTAAATATCCTTCCCTGGCAACAATAGGAAATATTACTAGTGGAGGCTAAAAGTAAAATTAATGCTTCTCATGAAATAAAAGCCATTCTAAAAGGTACAACAACTGTTAATTACTTGGAAAGGGACTTTCAGTTGTTATGGTTAATTAAAAAATTGTTTTCTAAGAAGCCAACATACAACAAGGTAACAAATCTAAGGACGACCTACAACATAATGTTGCAGTGCTCAACTCTTGACTTAGCAGTATGGAAGAAATGTCGTAATTTAATGTTCCCATCAAAGGTTCAAGTTGTGGAACCTAGAGCTTCATCAAATGAGCCTGCACAAGGGTCTCAAGTCATTGAATGATAATAATTCACTTATTTTAAATTTTTATAAAATATGACATTTTTGTAATTTCAAAGTTAAAAATAGTTTAGTATTTTAAGTCTTCATAAGGAACGAATAAGTTAGAGCTATTTATGAATTAGTTTTGATAGTTAACAATTTTGTAATTTTCTTCAATGTAAGCATTTCTTTAAAAAGAGAAGAGGGGACCAGTTTTGGGGTTCTAATTTTGGCCCTTAGAGAAAAAAAAAATGTTGTGTAATGTTTAAGATCTTCTTGGAAAAAGTAATAGAAATATTTTGGATGATTCCAACTATATAATGAGTATGACATTGTTTCCTTTCTACTACTCTAAGTCATCATATGTTATTCTTCCTTTGAGAATGTGTTATGAAGTTTCTGGTTCTTTTTTATTAGACATATTTACTTTTTCTTTAAACAGTTCAAAGTAGTTGTACATCTTTAATAAAAGTAATTTAAATTGTGCTCCACATTTTCATCATTCCATGTCTTAGTCTTTCATGATTTCTGCTAAGATTGGTGTAAAATATTTTGTCTTCGAAGCCTTGTACATTGAGTCTTTCATTGTTTCACTCCTTCACCCTACTGCAACTTCAAAAATTCATTTTCATAGATAGCATGGTCATCTTGTGAGGGTTTGTCTTTTATCCAAGAGTTACTCACACATTACATTTTTGTCAAGAATCTCTTGAAACCATGTACATGATAATAAACAAGTATTCTCTACTTTTTCTGCATATATGTCCTAGGAACTAACCTCCTTAAGCCATAGGTTATCCCTAGGGTTAAAACAGGACCAATATGATTTTGCACGTAAACTTGAATGGCCAAACACAATGATCATATTGTTACCATGAATACTTGGGATCCTGCCCAAAAAACGATTAACATGATTTGATCCTAGATTAGTTGTGATGCATTTATGACAAAGTTATTTAATAATGTGGATATCCATAAAGATTTGGCAGGTTTTTCAAGTCCATCTCGGCGACCATGTTTTGTATCATGGCATGTTCATATGTTAATACTACCTACTTGGCATTTCCTCTATTTCTTTTAATGGTTTGGCTCACGACTAATTATGTTGACTCGTCCTCCACAAAGCATGTGTCTTTGCATGGTTTTTTCCCCATCAACACTCACTCATTTGATCGTATATTTTGCATGGCACTAAAATTTGGGCCTATAAACGTGTCATTATTCTCTTTACTCCTGTTTTAACTCACCACTTCCCCGAGCCATGCACCTCATGTTGGAAATAATACTGAGAGGGGGGGGGTGAATCAGTATTATCACATTAATAAAACTTTTTATTTCCAAACTCTGATTCATATATGCTACTTCCAAAACTTCTTATGATTAAGCTAATTGATCTTCAATGAGTGCATTAGAACATTATCAACCATATTATCAGTTAACATATGCAGTAACATAGAATAGATCATCACACATAAGGCACACACATGAACACCATGATATAAGGTGGAAACCCAATGCGGGAGAAAACCACCTGCTGCAAGTTATCTCAATCTTCTTCTTAATAAGAAAATCCTTTTACAATATTTTGTACTGGTGCAGCCTTATACCAGTACGGGAGCTACAACCCCCTTTTCTCTTGTACTAGCCGGTCCATTTACTAGTACGCAGGCTACTACCTGCTACAATGCTCCAAAGATTTCCTTTAGCTCTTGTACTAGCTTAGATATTAGTACGTAGGTGCTGACCTACAATCTTCTCTCCTCCAGGTACCACGTTTCATCAATTTTCATACTGGATATACTGAAGCACAACACATAATCTGAAAGGGCCACATTTCATCCAATTTTAATACTGGACCCAATAACCACATTGAAGCTCATAATCAAACAACCTTCTGAATCACCCAATCACTAGATCAATACATATACAATGAGAGTCATCAATCAGATTTAGTTCATCAGATCACATAAAGATATACTCAATCACTTCTCAGATGGCTGTCATAAGATCATAATACCAGAAACTAGAGATCACTTCAACACCCAGAACATAGCGAGGATAAACATGGATTTCAAGAGAAGTAAGCAGCTTCACCCATGTACAGCCTGCTTACAAGTAAGCAGCTTCACCCATGTACAGCCTGCTTACAAGTAAGCAGCTTCACCCATGTACAACCTGCTTACGGTACGCAGGTAACCCAACTGCTCACCTTCTTACCTACGCAGGTGACTGAACTACTCACCTGCTTACCTACGCACTGTGTCCTTTGATCTGCCTGCGTACCTCCGCACCTGCAAACCTTCTGTGCCTGCGTACCGACGCACCTGCAACCCTTCTGTGCCTGCGTACCGGCGCACCTGAAACGCTTTGTCCCAGCGTATGTACGCACTTTTCTTTCACTGTACCTGCGTACCTTCGGGCATAGATAATTTCAAGACTTCAAGAACAACCTAGACAGTCAGATCTACAGATCTGATCATGTGCCGAAGAGATCTCAATTCATCAGTAGATTCGCCTTATTTAGATCTAGACATTACACCCAAGAGATCATGATATTTCAGATCTAGCACTCATAAGATGTTCAACCCAAGCACCTGCCTAAGCCAAATGATCTCCTTTGCTTTATATAGGCAAGCTCTTCCTAAAAACATGGATCAATACCACGAGCCAAAACCATAGAAACAAAAATATCGTTGGCTAGTTAAACATAAGAAGCCCCACGTGTGCTTTTCTTTGCCTTGAAATGTGTGCACTGGGGTACGCACCTCTTGGACGGCTTATCTGCGTATTAGGACGCGGTCCCTTCACGGTGTACTTGTGGGTACGCACTTTCTGTAAGGTGTACTTGTGTACCCCTTATTTTCTTCAATATTTGAGAGCTGATCATCAATCTTTGCTACTGACCTGTTGTACAGTGATCCATCACCTGTATGGGTTGCCATCAAGGACAACACTTTAGCCATAATGCCAACAATCTCCCCCTTTGGACTTGATGGCAACCTCGCAAGCTTCATCTTCATTCTCCCCTTTGACATCAAGGGCAAAGGGTTATGCTCCCCCTGAATATGAACCAGATCTGCAGCTAAAAAAAACCATAATCCACCATGAAAGAGATAAAGACATATTGCAGCTACTTCCATGATCTTCTTCTGCACATCCTCCATAATGCCAACAATGCATTATATGCTCCCCCTGAACCTGTACCATCAATCTTCAACCAATCAGCCACCCAGCTCATGAATGCATATACAGCCATCAATCAGAAGAGGTTCAGCAATAAGATGATGCATCAACAACCCCTAGCTTTTGCCTGAGGTATTCAAAAGTGTCCCTGGGCAATGGTTTGGTGAGTATATCAGCAACTTGTTCCTTAGAAGGAACGTACTCCAACT
>APFE031236161.1:3610-42421 GCA_000404065.3 Pinus taeda | reverse complement strand
GTGCACAAGCTGTAAAGGGGCCGAGGCGTGCCAAGAGGCACGTTTTTCAAAACTGTCCCGATGATGTTTTCCGAGTATACATCCGGAACAAACACCATCTCTGCAAGATACCATAGGAAGACCTGTCACCATATTTTCTTTACATAGATGCTGAAGGGAGCGATAGTTTAAGTGACCAAATCGCTCATGCCAAAGTTTGCTCACTTCATCATTATGAGCAACAAATACTGATGGAACTTATACAACCTTGTGGAATCATCAGCAATACCAGTGGCTAGAATCTGTTTAGGATCTCTTAGATCCTTGATTACAACATCATGAGGTGAAAATTCAACAATTTTACCTTCACCTGAATGAGTTATCTGATATACAGATAGAGGGTTGCTGGATAAGGTTGGAACACATAATACATCATTAAACTGACCATTGTCTAGATGAACAGTTCCAGTCCCTACAACATTAAGAGATCTATCATCACCAACATATATATTTTTGGTGTTACAATCATGTAAAGAAGAAACATGGCTTTGTTTTTGGCCATGTGATAAGAGGCTCCAGAATCAATGAGCCACTCATGAGAATGAGAAGAAGAAGATACATTTAATGCATAACCAGACTGAGATGATTGACAACGACATGCAGAAAATGCCATTCCGGAGTTTGAAGTAGAAGAATGCTCCACATGGATGTTGTGTTTCTTCATTGCGGCTTCCAAGGCTTCCATCTTCTTAAAGCATTTAGATTCTATGTGGCCATCTCGATTACAAAAGTTACAATGGCGATCAGTCTTCTTCCATTTGTTTTTATTGGTTTTATCATTTTGCTGAAATGATCTTTCATTTTGAGACTAAGTTTGCTTAGGACCCTTGTTTGGTTTAGGACCATTCTTTTTGGGATATGACTTCTTAGGATTCTTTAAATTTGGTTGCTGCTGGGCGGCTAACGCTTTCTTGAAAGAGTTTCCAAGATTAAGAAGACCAAGGTGTAAGATTTTTTCTTGTTCTCTTATTAAAGAATCACAAAAAGAGTCAAAGGAAGGGGCCTTGTAGTCTTTTCCTTGACAAATGAAAGCTTCCCTTGTAGAATGGAAGGTGGAAACAAATACAGAGTAGGCTGGTCCCAACTTAGTAAGGATGGAATAAATAAGGTTACTATCTTCTTTCTTAATCTTAACACCCTCCAAGAGATATCTAAGGGTCTTGAATTTGGACAAGAAATCTTCAATGCAAGAAAAATTATTAGGATCCAATGTAAGCAACTCATTTTCAAGTTGATGGGCTCTAATTTCATTTTTAATCCCAAAAACTTTAGTGATTTGTTCTAATGTTTCATGAGGAGTATCAAGTTCTGCAATATGGAATCTAAGATCAGGAGAAATAGACATCCCTATCAAACCACGTGCTTGATCTTGTCTATTTTCCCATTTTTCAACCTTTTCTTCATTTTTTGGTTTCTTCTCTTGGCCCGTGGCTATTCTGTAGAGACCTTTACTTCTAAGTAAATCTTCCATGTATGCTGCCCATTGGAAGTAGTTAGTGCTGTCAAGAATGACTTGGCATGGATTTTCCATTTTTTTTTTAAATTGAAGCTGAAGATGCTGAAAGTAAGTGTTCCAATGGATAGATCTCGAAAAATTAGGCTGTTTTAAAAAAAACGGCTCTGAAAAATGCTTCCGGATGAAGAAGTTATGGCTTTTTGAAAAAAAATGTTGAAGTTGCCGGCAAAGTGCGCGAATGTGCGGGAATGGAAAAAAACGCCCCCACAAAATGGAGATTTGAACCCAAGATCTCTACTCTCTTAAAATAGCTTTGAACCAATTGATCTATACAAAAAATTTGAGAGAGAGAGAGAGAGAGAGAGAAAGAGAGATGGGGGGGGGGCTTTGGGTTGCGTGCTTGCCTTGAGAAACCTCTTTTTCCCTACAAAACACAAAACACAAAACCCAACATGGACATGCAAAGAAAAAAGAACCTTATGGCTCGAAGTTAGCTTTACCCAAAAAACTAAATACTTAAGAAAATTGAACCTTGTGGCTCAAAGTTAGCTTTAGCCGAAAAACTAAATATTTTTCTCAATGTTCCTGATTTTCCAAGATCACACTAAGGTGCAGGGAAAAGAGCATACGCATGAGAAAAAATCCTTCCTTTCTATTTCTGATTTGCCCAGATCGCACAAAGTCGCAGGGCAAAGAGCATATGCAGAAATGAAAGGTATAGATCCGGTTAAAAAAAAGATAAATAAACTGAAACCGAAATAAGCAGAGAGAAAATAACAGTAAACTGCAAATAAGGACTGTATACCTTTAGATCTTAAAAATGACGCAGATAGGGCTACCGGAAACCTTTTCGCGTGAAACGAAAGGGGTTCCTCACTGGAACAGATGCTCCGAACACAACAGAGCAGTCCTCTCGGCCCGAAAGCAGTCAGCAACAGTAGATCTAGGAAACGACAGCCGCATGCAGTTCTACCGGCTTCAGATTTGGATCACCAACGGACGCGGCCCTCAAATAGCTCTGATACCATGTCGGAATTTACAGGGTAAGTTCCTCAGACAGAACACCAGAAGGACACCGCTCACAAACAGATCACAGATCAATACACCAGTATTTTGACGTGGTTAAAACCCTCAGAGAGGGAAACAGTCCACGGCCTGCGCCAACGTTGCTACTACAGGCAATTTATTAATAAAAGAATGAAAATTTACATAAGCTTCTCTCATGCACGGTTAACCTACAAATGACCCTCCATGCGCTTTAAATAGAATTCATGACCAATCGGGTGTCAAGCCACGGATCAAGTGTCGGTAATACCGAGGAGAGAATGAACCGTCGGATCACTACATATCGTGACCGTCGGATTGTAAGTTACAAAATGTACAACGGTAAAGAAAACACACTTTACAAACACACTTTACCTAACTCTATACTAGACCAAGTTGAACTTAACTATTCCTATGTGTCGGAATATCCTAACATGCTCCACACCCAAAAATTTGCAACGAACCAAAACTAGTCCAAGTTCTCATTCCTAAAGCCTTTGAAAATGGGAAATTTTACTGAATTTACCATATTGAAGGATGGTGGTGGTGGTGGTGGTGTGGGGGAAGGTTTATGCGGTGGAGGGGAAGATGGAGGTGGTGTGGGCGGATGTGGTATTCGCGGGAACCCTCACCTTATTAACTGGACAGCGCTCTGCAGAGAAGCCTGTGCTACTTCTTCGTCGTCACTCAGGGGAGGCTCGATCAGCGGGCTATATTCAGGTCCTATTCCCCCTCTATCCATGACACTCTTTCCACTTCATGTAGATCCAAACATCAAGGTAATTGCATAACCCACTTTTCACACAAAAGCATCTTAATCCAAGCATTTAAAGACCTTAAATACTTACCTCGCAATCCCTTGAAGAAGCCTCGCTCTACCTCATTGTAGCTAACCGAGGTATTAACCGCAAACTATGTCACAAACCCTATGAGTATATGATCAAGCCAATGATTGACAACACACGTGATGATATTATCTTCAAAGGCTTCCAATCTTCACACTAACTCCGGGGTCCAAACTATGGGACCATCAAGCCTCCACCTTCCTTAGCCATCTGCCAATTTAGCGACCCACTCGTATAATTCGTCTAGGAAGGAAAAAAAGAATATTTTGTGTATCTTTGTGTATAGATATTTGTCCAACCACTATTCTTTCATCAATGGCAGATTTCCATTTTCTTGCATCGTGAATTCGTGGATCTTTCTAACCAACCAATCTTCAATTTCCTTCTTAGTTGGATTCTAGTGATGTGACATCACACATCTCTTCACGTAGATCCTTTTCCTGGCAATAGAACCATTTGTTGGCTTAGGGGGTCCTCACCCAAGTTTAGCATTAAGTTAGCCAAACAAATCCCTACACTACTGGCCCTTTTAGCATCAATCCACGAAGCACGGATTTAAGTCTCATCCGAAGCAGTATGGGGGGATGTTAGAACCAAGTTTCCGCACTCAGAGATTAGTTTAATGTCGTTTTATGCCCTAACTCTGCCTTTGCATAGATCGATAAACCCTTAAGGCTTATTGATATGACTTCCTCTTATCAACCTCCAAACCTTTGTGAAGGTCTACGACTGCCTTTCGTGGACCCTGAACAGGTGAATCAACCACTTATGTGCCTCTGTAATCACTTCTGAGTATGTTATTACCCATATCAGCTTAAGTGTCTGATATCTTTAGCGCGCATTAAGATATTCTTCGCGTAAACAGATATTATTACTTGCATTCATATAAACATGTAAAACATACATATTTGCGCATCAATACAACATTAAATCATAAACCCATTATTCATCATAACATAATCGCATTCATTCATAACATAAGTAAAAGGACAAAACACAGATATCTCTGGAACAATCTCTTTATTAATGCTTCATATCTTCTTACAAACTTAAACTACCCTTTGCACTCAGCTGCAAGAGTGTATGCACTCAGTTGCGGACTCTACTCTAGGCCTCTGCACGCACAACTACAAAGCCTCTCTTCTACTCTAAGACTCTTCGCTCTTTACTTCTAATGACCCATTACATCAACTATGAGCTTCCCTTCACTATCAAAACTTCCTTAGACTCTTCTAAGACTTTCCTTTTTATGGAATCACATGGTTCGTGGACCATGGGTAGATCTTCTAAAGCCAACACATCTTACGTAAAAGAAGGGTAAAAACCCTTTATGACACTTTACATCTATGTACTCCGCGACCACATCTTGCTGAGACTTTATTCTTTGTATACAAAAACTTGGACTTTTTCCTCTTCCTCTCCCTCTCTCTTTATTACCCTTCTCTCCATATCTATCTCTCTTCCTCTCTCTTCTTCCCTCTCTCCCCCTCCATTTATATCTCTATCTCACCTTGTCTCTCCTTCTCACCCCCAAAACATGCACACTCTCTATCCATATGTATCTTTCTCCCAATACCTCCTTCTTCCTCTTCCTCTCTCTCTTCCCATTCTCTCTCTCTCTCTTCCCTCTCGCTCTCTTCTCTCCCTTACTCTCTCCATCTCTCCCTTGTCACTCCCTCTCCCTCTCCACCTTTCTCTCTCTATGTATTTCTTCTTCCCTCCCTCTCTCACCCCCTCCAACTCTATCTCTCTCTCCCATTCTCTCAAGTCCTCTCTCTCCCTTTCTCTCTCACCTCCCTCTATCTTCCCCCCATCAATCTCTCTCTCTCTCCACCCTCCAAATATGTTGTTGGGTTGTGTTATAAACTTTCCATGACTAGCCCCCCAATTAATCAAGGGTTTAGAGGGGGGGGGGGGGAAGCCCCTCCCTTTGTTGCGTTGATTACACAGTGGGGGAGGTAGCTCCCACTATCCAAGGGGTTTGAGGGGGGTGGATAGGCCCCCTTTATGGGGTCCAGTGTAGTGCCCCAGGGAAAAAAAAATTGGACCCTATATTATGTGGGGTGAAACTACCTATGGTTTTGTGCATGGTTTTCGCACATGGTTTTGGGTGTTTGGGCGCGATGGTTTTCGTTCCATGGTATTAGACGTTGTGGCACATATATATATATATAATATATAATATATATATATATATATATATATATATATTGTAACATTGAAAGGAACATAATGAAAAATCAAGCTCATAGTCCTGGTTTTTGATCCAGGGGAAAATCTTTGTATGTGTTTTATGTGTTTATGCTCTCACATTATTTATTTTCTATGTTTTAAGAATTCGTATGCAGGTAATTTTTGTACAGGGTTAAAACCTACATTTTGTATTAGAGTTGTTTTGGCTTCAAGGGGACACTTTTGTTGCTGAGGAGTTTCACTTGGACCTATGGTAGACCTCGTTTAGTAGGAGATCCACGGGATTGATTCTGGTGGTGAAAGAAGATGGTGAACAGTGGAAAGATAGAGATTGAGAAATTTAATGATCAGAGTTTTGAGTTGTGGAAACTCAAGATGGAGGATCTATTGGTGGATAAGATCAATGGATCACGGTAGATCCGGGTACTAAACCAACAGGAGTGTCCGATGAAGAATGGAAGAAGTTGGATCGAAAGGCAAAGAGCACAATACGATTGTGTGTCTCATATTCAGTATTATTGAATGTATTAGGGGAAGCTACGGCAAAGGCTTTGTGGGACAAGTTAGGGACTTTGTACCAATCTAAGTCTCTAGTGAATAAACTATTCATATGAAAAAAGTTGTATAACCTAAGGATGAAATATGGAGACTCGGTGATAGAGCATCTGAACGCATTTAATATTGTGGTAAGTCAGTTATTATCTGTTGATATTAAAATTTCATATGAAGATAAGTGCATCAGTTTGTTGTGTTCTCTACCAAATTCATGGGATAGTCTGGTTATTGCAATAGGTAACAATGTAACTGCCTTGCAATTTGATGAAATAGTCTCATCCTTGCTGACGGAGGAGATGAGACAGAAAAATATGGAGAGTCAGAATGGTGATGCCTTGTCTTTATGAGGACGGCCCCATAACAGAAACAAAAATAAGTCATCAAGTGGGAGATCTAAATCTCCTAGAAAACTTGTAAAGGTTGTTTAATGGAAATGTGGAAAGGAAGGGCACTACCAAAGGGGCTGTAAATCTAAAGCTGTTGACAAAGGAAAGGGATATGATGATGCTCCTTCTATAGAGGCCAAAGCCACCTCAGATGAAGGTGGGGATGTATACTTGCCTTCTTCAAGTAAACATGTAGATCATGAGGCATGGTTGATTGACTCAGGTGCATCCTTTCACTTTACTCCCCTTAGAGAGTGATTCTGCGAGTATGAGAAATATGATGGTGGTGATGTCTTCGTAGGGGATGATAGGAAGGCTATAATCATTGATTGTGGAAATGTAAAGTTGAATTTGCAAGGTGGAAAGGTTAGAACACTTCCGAGTGTTCTGCATATTCCTGCATTGGCTAGAAATTTGATTTCTGTAAGCAAGCTGGATGATGCAGGTGTAAAATCAGTGTTCGAGAAGGATACCTGCAAGATGGTTCAGGGAGAATTGGTATTGATGTGGGGAGTTTGGATTGGAACTATGTACCAGCTGCAAGGTAGCACTGTTATTGATGGGTGCAACATGTCTGTGGTTCCTGAAAGTGAAGAAGAAAATCTAGTGGTCTCTGGAGAAAAGACCATGATATGGCATCAAAGGCTTGGACGTATTGGAGAGAAGGGCCTTCCAATACTTCATGGTAAAGCTATGGTAGAAGGTATGACTAATAGCTCCCTAGATTTTGATTTCTATGAAAATTGTGTATATGGGAAGCAGAATCGGGTGAGTTTCCCCTTTGGTTGTAAGAGGGTGAAACAGATATTAGAGCTTATGCATAGTGATGTGTTTGGACCTGTGAAGGTTCCATCACTGGGTAAGTTTTTTTACTATGTATCATTTATAGATGATTTCTCAAGGAATACATGGATATATTTCCTCAAGAAGAAATCTAAAGTCTTTGACAGATTTAAAGAATTTAAGGCTCTAATGGAAAACTAGATAGAGAAGAAGAAAAAGGTGTTGAGGACAGATAACAGTGGAGAGTTATGCAACAAGGAATTTGAAGAATTCTGTAATAAGTGTGGTTTAGCACGATAGAATACTACTCCATACACCCCTAAGGAAAATGGAGTTGCAGAAAGAATGAACAATATACTAATGGAAAGGGCAAGAAGCATGCTCAGTGGTGCCAGGTTAGGATAGGAATTCTGGGCAGAGGCAGTGGAGACAACATGTTCCCTAGTCAATAGATCACCTTCATCAACATTGGAAGATAATACTCCACAAGAGGTATGGACTGGTAAGAAACCCTCTCTTTCACATCTGAGGGTATTTGGATGTGATGCATATGTACATGTTCTAAAGGATAAAATAACAAAATTGGATAGTAAATCTGAAAAGTGCATCTTTATTGAGTATAAGAGTGGTTTAAAGGGTTATAAGCTTTGGAACCTAGTAACAATGAAGATTGTGTACAATCAAGATGTGGTGTTCAGAGAGATGAAAGATGTTATTAAACATGAAGTCCCATCAACGGAACCAGAGAAGATAGAGTTTGAGCTAAAGGATGAAGAATTAGACTCTACAACAGAAGAAGAATTAGAAGATGAACAACCACAAACTCTGGTTGTGAGAATATCAATTCGAGAAAGAAGGCAACCTGAAAGGTATAATCCATCTGCTTCTATTTAAAATTTGCTTTATCTATTATTGATGATGATCCCATAACTGTGAAGGAAGAAGTAGATTTAAAGGATGGAAAACTTTGGAAAGAGGCCATGGTTGATGAAATGGCATCTTTGCACAAAAATGAGGCTTGGGATCTGGAGAAATTGACAGCTGGAAGGAAACCCATTGGTAGCAAATGTGTGTTCAAGAAGAAGACAAATGCAGAAGGAAATGTGGAGAAATACAAAGCTACGTTGGTAGCAAAAGGTTATTTCTAGGTGTCGGGAATTGATCTTGGTGATATTTTTTCTCTTGTTGCTAAGGTAGCTTCTATTAGACTACTTGTAGTTGTTGCTGCTAATTTTGATTTTGAGGTAGAACAGATGGATGTGAAGACAACGTTTCTTCACGGGGACCTAGAAGAAGAGATATACATGAAGCAACCTGAAGGCTTTGTAGTGAAGGGTAAGAAAGAACTGGTATGCAAGTTAAAGAAGTCTTTGTATGGGTTAAAACAATCACCAAGGATGTGGTATCAGAATTTGATACATTTATACAAGGACATGGCTTCACTAGAAGCAAAGCAGATCACTGTGTGTATCATAAATTCATTGGTGACTATGTTATTTATATGGTCTTGTATGTGGATGACATGTTTTTGGTTGGAAATGATAAAGAAATCATCCAGGATATCAAGACCCAATTTTCCTTCAAATTCGACATGAAAGATATTGGTACTACAAACTATATTTTGGGCATGGAAATTAAAAGAGATCGGGCAAAGAGGAAGCTCTGGTTAAACCAGAGGAAGTATGTCGAGACAATATTGTAGAGGTTTAATATGCAGGATAGTAAACCGGTGAAGGTTCCTATTCTTGTAAGTGTAAAGTTATCTGTTGAATAGTATCCCAAGACACAAGAAGAGGAAGAGGACATGTCCCGTGTTCCATATGTAAGTGTAGTAGGTAGCCTGATGTATGTGATGGCATGTATTAGACTAGACATTGCACATACAGTGGCATTATTGAGCAGGTTTATGTCAAAACCAAGGAAGGGGCATTGGACAACAGTGAAGTGGGTTTTCAGGTATTTGCATGGCAATAGTGATTACGGTTTGTGCAACCAAGGGAGACCAGGATTGGATAGAGTTTTGGATATTTGTGGCTTTGTTGATGCAGAATGGGCTGGAGATCTGGATTAGAGAATATCTTCAAGTGGGTATGTGTTTAACCTATTTGGAGGTGCAGTTAGTTGGATGAGTAAGAAACAATTTGTAGTGGCACTATCAACTACAAAGGAAGAATACATGGTAGCCACTCATGCAAGCAAAGAAACAGTTTGGTTGCAAAGATTGTGTTCAAGTATGGCGTTAGTACAGGGAGCTATAAGGATAGACTGTGATAGCCAAAGTGTAATTTTCTTGGAAAAGAACCCTTCTTACCATTAAAAGACAAAGCACATAGATGTTCAGTATCACTTTGTGAGGGATATGATAAAAGACAAAATGGTATTGTTGGTAAATATGGACACTTTGAAGAATATTGCAGATGCATTGACAAAATATGTGAGCTTTGAGAATTTCTTTTGGTGTAGAGAAACAATGGGTGTTGCAGGGTTGGATAAATGACTAAGCTCTCTTATGGCCCCCTCTGTAAAGAAAACAACAAGTGGGAGATGTTGGGTTGTGCTATATTCTTTTCACGACTAGCCCCCCCAAGTTAACTGGGGGGTTAAAGGGGGGCAGAGTCCCCCCTTTATTGTGTCAATTGTTTAGTAGGGGGGTCACAAGGGGGTTTGTGGGGGGTGGGTAGCCCCCCTCTACGGGGTCCGGGGCAGCACCCCTGAGGAATGTTTTTTGGACCCTATATTAGGTGGGGTGAACCTACCTATGGTTTTGTGCATGGTTTCTGCACATGGTTTTGGGCGCAATGGTTTTTGGTCTATGGTATTGGATGCTTCAACATGTATATCTATGTATTGTAACATTGAAAGTAACATCTTGAAAAATCAAGCTAGTAGTCCCAGTTTTGAGATCCAGGGGAAATCTCAGTGTATATGTATTTTATGTATTTTAAGAATTTGTATGTAGGTGATTTTTGTACGGGGTTAAAACCTACATCTACACTATCTCCCTCCCTCTCTCCTTCTCTCTCTCCCCCTCCATATATATTTCTTTCTCTCTCTCTCTTCCCCTTCTTTCCCTATCTATGTCCTCTCCTTTTCTCTCTCTTCCCTCATCTCCTCTCTCCCTCATTCCTTCTTCATCTCTCCCTTGTCACTCCCTCTCTCTCTCCACCGTTATCTCTCAATGTATTTTTTCTTTCCTCCCTCTCCTTCCCCATCTAAATTCATCTCTCTCTCCCTCCCTCTCTCCTTCTCTGTCCCCCTCTCCTATCTCTCTTTCTTCCTCTTTCTCCCACCTTTATCTCTCTTTATCCACTCTATTCCCACCCCCCTTTGTCTCTTAAATATGATTCTATTGTAGTGCATTTAAGAAAGTATCTAAATTAAAAAAAAAAAGCGTAGTTGGTTGTAAATATTAAACCTATATTTTGGATCAATCATGTCAAAGAAAATACAATAATAAAAAAATTAAAAGAATCATGTACTAAATTTCCTCTATCATTGTTAGTCACTTTGATTTCTTTCTTCCCTTAGATCCTTGGTTAAGATGCATCTATCCAGGTTCTATATAAATTTATTTATACTAGAAGTTACACCAGATGTTGCATAAGAACTAGTATCATAGAAGAAAGAAGATGTAACAAGAGTATTCTATAAGGAGATGGGAGATAGGGGCACCCTACCTACCTAAGTAAATGTCTAAACAAAATGTGGTGTCATCGTCTGCAATGGTGGCCAATTATGCGAGGCGATGAATTTACGAGGAGGAACTAAATTTTTACTGTGATATGCAAAAAACAAGTACCAAACCTAACCATTTCAAATTCATCATTGTTCTCTTCGCTTGTGCTAATTTGGTAGATCAGGAACATAGCAAAGGAGTCCACCATGACATTATTTCTAGTGGACTATAGTGTAATGCCATTGTGAGGAGTGCTCTTGTAAATATGTATGCTAAATGTGGTTACATAAATAATTTACAAGTATTTCACAAAACGCCTGAACGAAATGTAGTATCTTGGAATGTTATGATATTAGGGTATGTAGAGGATGGGAATGTAGATCAGGCCTTGAAACGTTTTCTTCAAATGCCTGAATGAGATGTGGTTTCATCGACTGCAATACTTGTTGGGTAGATGTGGTTTCATGCACTGCAATATTTGTTGGATACAAGCATAAGAGGTATCTTGATAAGGATATGGAAATATTTTTGTAGACGCCTAAAAAAAGCCCAAATTCATGGAATTCATTGATTGAAAGGTATGCTCAACATGGACATTTTAGAGAAGGCCATAAGCACTTTGATGAAATTCCTGAACGAAAGGTGATATCATGGAATTCAGTGATTGCAAAATATACACAAAGGGGGCATTTTGATGAATCTCTAGGGCTCTTACCATCTATGCAATTATCAGGAGTGAAGCCAAACTCCATCACCTTCATGATTATTCTACCAACTTGTTGCCATTTTCCACTTCCACAACGTGGTGAGAAGGCCAATGCATATATTATTAATAATGGAGTTTAGTCTGATATATTTGTAGGAAACGACCTTGTTGGTATGTAATCCAATTGGGGTAGCATGCTTAATGCATGGAAAGTGTTTGATAAAATTCCTAGGCAAGACATGGTATCATGGAGTCTATTTATTTTAGGGTATGTGTGAAATGGGTATTTTAATGTGTCTCTCAAACTCTTCAAACCAATGAAACTGACATGTGTGAGACCAACCTCTATCACCTTTGTAAGTGTTCTTGTCACATTTTCCAACTTTGTAGTTCTGAAACATGGTAAGGAAGTCCATGAAGGCATAATACGAAGTGGATTTCAATAAGACATGTTTGTGGAAAATGAACTTGTAGACATGTATGCTAAAAGGTGGGAGTATAGAAGATGCACATAAAATGTTCAGTAAAATGTCTAAATGGGATGTTTTTCTCTTGGACTTCTATTATTGTAGAATATGTTATTCACGGATTTGGCAAGGAAGCCCTTCAGCTATTTAAATAGATGCAACACTCTGGCATAAAAACCAACAGTGTAACCTTTGCTGGTTTTTTGTTTGCATGTGGCCATGCGGGTTTAGTAGACCATCTGTTGGGTAGCAGAGGCTTATCGCAATGGTTTTGGGACCCTAAGTCCACAGTTTTGGGAAAAAAATATAGTAAAGACTCCGTGAAGTGCGCGGAGCACGAATTGTAATGAGTCAAGTCAAAGGGTTGTCCACCCAAGAATAATGTAAAATAATAGGAAGAGAGTCGGCTTGCCCATGGTCCGCAGACCATGGGAATGTATAAATAGAGCAAGGCTCTATGGCTAGAGGGTAGTTTTTGGAGAAATCTTTGTCTTGGATCTTGGTGTTATGGTTTTGTGAAGATAGTATTATCTACATCTGTAAATCCGAGTCAAGGGTGTTGGTAGATAGATAGAGGCTCTGCAATTGTGTGCACAGAAGCTCGGTAGAGTCCGCAGCTGTGTGTGCGGACCCCTGCAGCGAAGTGCACCGGGTAGATCCAGTTGTATGGACACAGGATTTTAATAAACATAAGTGGTTTCTGAAGTATCGTGATCTATTGTGTTCTGGTTTATACATCTGTTATATGAGTTTATATCTTTTGTTGTTGTGATTGTGCACATTGAGTTTACTGTTAAATGTTTGCTTAAAGACTATAACAAGAAGATCAGATCTATAACAATTTCATTAATAAGCAAGCACATCCACGTGAATCTTTGCGGAAGCTTCATAACAATCTAGAGTGGCGTGAGGCCACAGAATGGTTTGTGACCCCTCCAGACCACATCAAGACATCCCAAGGGCGTAGAAACTTGGTTCCAACACCCTCCCCTGCTACGTCGGGTGAGACCTCAATCCGCGCTCCACGGGTTGTTGCCGAAATGGCCGGTAGCTGCGGGATTTGTTTGGCTAACAACTCTTCCAAACCTGGGTCAGGGCCCAATAAGCGAACAAATGGTTCCATTGCCGAGACCGAGATCTACCTAAGGGATGTCTAATGTCGGAACGCTGGAACCCTACAAAGAAAGAGCTTGAAGACTAGTTGGATCAGAAGCTTCACGAGTTCGTGGTACAAGAAAACAAAAACCCTGGGATATTTGAGGAAAGGTTGTTAGATCGCTACATATACACAGAAATCCATGAGACCTTATTTGTGTCGTTTTTGACAGAACTATATGAGTGGATCGCGAGGCTAGCTGACAGTTAGGGAAGGTGCAAACTGGATCAGCCCATCGTATGGACTCCAGAGTTGGTGCGTAGGCTGGAAGCATCTGAAGAAAAAATCGCACGGGCAGTGGATCACTGGTTGGATCAAGCAATAGGAGGGTTTATAACCAAATTCATGATAGACACAACTATGAGTTACAACGAGGAAAAAAGGTACTTTATCCAAGGGTCAGGGGTAAGTACATCAAATCATTGAATACTTGGATTAAAATGCTCTTATGTGAAAAACGGGTTATGTGCATCCATTGATGTTTGGGGTAACAAGGAGCAGAAGAGGCTACCGAGGGACCGAAGGGTTAGAAAACAGTCCTCTGATTTCATTCTCGCGAGAATGTGAGGAGGAGCTCCAGGGTTCTCCCCAAGAAGCGTAATCTGATTGATAAAGCAACGCTTTCCACCAATACCACCGCCGTCCATGCCATCGCCTACTTCACCTACATCAAACCCATCTTCACCCACCCCACCGTCGCCACCACCGAAGGTAGGGATGGCAGGTGCGATCAAGTTGTCGTACTTAAAGGTGTAGGAAATGAGGAACCAGATCAATTCTGGTTCGTGGTAAAGGCTGTATGGGAATGCCAAGGCATAACAGATGAGAACATCAAAAAGGCTTCTCTGGTGAGCTCGTTGTAAGATCGCGCATTGACGTGGTATATAAAGTACTCTAGCGATCACCCAAATTTGGGAATAGCGGCAATTCAAGACGCACTAAACAAAGAATTTAGCCGACCAAAACCAGAAACAAAGGTGATCATTAGGTTTAAGTAGATTGGGATGATGCCTGGTGAAACCCTATGGGATCTAGATTAGAGAATGAAAAGTACAATCCGTGAGGTAAATATGACGTTGACAGACACGCAGCGCTGCGCACGGTTTGTGGCATCATTGACACCACATCTGAGGACAACACTATCACAGGAAAAGATCTCAACCCAAGCTGAAGCATTGGAGACAGCGATGAGGTTTCATGAAAATCCAATACAAGATTCGGGGTTGGGAGTTCAACAAATCCACGCTCAACTACAAAACTTATGGTTAGAAATGCAAAGCTTGAAGCAAGAAAGGGTGCCTCGACTGGAGGCGCGCATAGAAGTAGGATGCATCAAATGCAAAGGTCAAGGTCATGACAAAGACCATTGTCCCTTATTCGTGAATTATCTGGTGGGAGGGGAGCTGATGCCATTAAGGCTGGAAGTACAAACATAACCAAGTGCAGCGCCTGCCCTATGGTGCGAAATTTGTCAAGTAGTAGGAAAGCACACAACAGACAACTGCCACCTGTTGCAGAAGTATACCCAGACTCCGCAGTAGTTGTATTGCAACTTTTGTAGGTCAGTAGGTCACGATGAGCGAAGTTGTCAAAGCTACGAGCTAATGATAGAGAGGACCCCAGCCTATCAAATGCAGACTGAGGCGTAGGGTTTCGATCCAGCTGTAGGGCTCCGCGAGGGATTCCAAGGATGCGAATGAGGAAGAGGAATGGGGCCTGGACGGGGCCGCAGACAGCTGATATGTTATAACTGCGATGGGCTATGACATTACGCTTGCGATTGTACTAACCCTACGAGAATATCGTGTCCCTATTGTGAGTAGTTTGACCATGAAATGGTAGACTGTCTGACGCTAATTTCCCAAATGCACAAAAGGGTGGGCTGCAGCATTACGCTTGTGATTGTACTAACACTATGAGAATATCATGTCCCTATTGTGAGCAGTTTGACCATGAAATGGTAGACTGTCTGACGCTAATTTCCCAGATGCGCGAAAAGGGGGTATTACAACCCACTCCAACTCAAAATGTCCAAATGATGAAGTCGGAACCACGCGAAGAGGACCCCAGCGTAAATATGGTACTGAGGAGCAGCACAGCTACCGAGGGAGATGTGCAGAAACAGTCTACACAAGATGAGAAGGGTTGTTAAGCCCTTGCACAGGAACCTGACTTTGTGGAGGAATAGGTGAAGAAGATGCCTAAGGAAGCTCAGAAGAGCTTCACAGAAGTCTCTACTCCAGGTAGAAGGGATCCAATTGAGCCGTGAATGGATCCCTCTATGCTTACTACCTTTTTAGAGACATGTATGAAGTTTTTGTGCGAAAATAAAGCCATTAAAGGACTACAAGAGTTGATCACTAAGTGCGTCGGGTTGGGGGAGCCGTGCATAGTCCGAAAACTGGAAAAACATGCTCTGCGCACCAAACAGGAGATGCAAATGGCAACACAAAGCGGCAAGTACGAGATGGACCAAGTCATTCTGGATTTAGGGTCGGATGCGAATGTGTTGCCTAAGCAAATGTGGGAACGCATGGGTAGGCTCGCACTGCAATGGTCTCCTATTCAACTGAGGATGGCCAACCAGCGAAAGATCTTACCAATGGGCCGATTGCAAGGGGTGACAGTTGACATTGAAGACATAAGTATGCAAACCAACTTCAAGGTAATAGAAATTGTTGATGACAGTAATCTATACCCTGTATTGTTAGGAGTAGATTGGGCCACGGACGTGAATGGGCTCATCAACTTAAAAAGGCGGGAAATAACGTTTGAAAAAAAGTCACTCCGGGTAATAGTTCCGTTGGATCCAGCTGAAGGAGCGCGCTACATCGAATGGGTGCTCGACGAGGATAGTGATGATGAATTGGACTGCATCTACTAGATAAATGCGTAAGACCAGGATCGAGTGAATCCCACAATGGATGGAAGAATCTCATGGGAGCACGATAGTTTCTGCACCTCGGATTCCGATGAGGAGATCGAACAATGGGAGAGCTAATTACACGAATTCACAACACTCAACTGTAACATGATGATTAGATCACTACGACGCATGACAACCATAGCACGGAAACAGCCAACGGACAGCGACACAACAACGACGGAGGATTTTGTCACTCTTGGCAGAACTTCAATCATAAGGCTGAAACCGCAGGGGGCGACGGAAGAGGCATTGCGCATGGTGATCACACTAGGGTGGTGTGCACAACGAAAGATGGGGGGGATGAGCGTGGAGGTAGAAGGCAATTCTAGGTACATATTGGGGGATGTGCGTGGTGAGCACAACCAGGGTAGCCACAGTGGAGCAGGACAACCAACCATCTACCACGACGGACACAGTGGTATGATACACACCCATCGACCCAACTGAACCTGCGCGTAACCAGGGTTCGCTAGGCCAATAAGACTGTAAATCGAGCAGGGTATGCCAAGGAAACTCTACCCACAGTGATGGGAAGAAAAGGGAAATTCCCTGACCACTACCCCTATTGTTCGAACTAAACAAACAGACCTTGATGAAAGGATCCGGCAGTTGCAGGAAGTCATTCGGCGTGGTAGCCTAAGACTTCGTGAATTGGAGGAAAGAGGGGCAAGATTAAGAAGGAAAAGCACAAGGTTGGACGAAGAAATTGCCAAAATAAAAAACCCACAAACAGACAGTGCGAGCACACGAGGGAAGGAACCAAACTAAGCTAGACCTACTATAATCCTGGCACCAGCCATGACCTTGATATCATGGTTGCAACTACACCCTACTGAACAAGGGAGTAGAAACCGCAAGAATTTATTTAATTCGAAGATACGCGAAGGGTGCCCGCGACCTAGGTTAGCAGGGAAAAGGAAGGCTCGCACGATAGGTGCGACCACTTGACTATCTGTAGGAGGCCCAGTCTTAGTGCTCCACATGGTTGAAAGAGGGTGTGAGACTATAAAATAGGTTGCAGGAAAGCTACACGATTCAGCCATGGCATGCACAACCAGTAAAATGCATAGAATGCATCCGCGTACTAGGGGCTGCGTTGCCACGTCGGAGGGATGGAAAGTGACCGTTCCAGTTATTGTTCATGACAAAATGTCCCATTTAAGACACCGATGAGTAGGAAGTGGGAAATTAAGGCATAGGGGTAACCGCCAAAATCACATTAATGAGCCACGAATAGGACAAAAGGCCAAACTTGAATTTGAAATTGTATATAACAAGAAAGTGAAGGGTCACACAACAAAGCTTGATCATTCGAAGAATAGGACTCCATGGGTTCAAGTCGAGATAAGCAAAGAAGAATGAAAAATTGATGAAAGAAAGCCTGTGGTTTCAGGCATTACCAAAGGAATTGCGATAATCATTCCTTAGGTTGATAACCCCCACCAAGGAGGTTCCATAGAATCCTACACCACAGGCAACCGAAATCCCTAAATCACCCAGGATGCCGTGGACCAAGAAGGACCCCCAGATACCAAGACCAATAAGGGCGTTGCCGCAAAATCCACGATTTAGCAAGCTCACAATGGAAGAAAAGGGAAAATTTGTTACTATTAAGAGCGAGGAGGAGGAAGAGGGACTGTTATCACCCCAAGAAACTCTCCTAGGTTGTAGCTAGGAGATGCCTGGGAACATATAAATTCAACTTATTGTTGCAAGTGGATGAATGGAAGAAATGATGCTTATCCGAGCTAGATAACCACTTCTACTTTTCTTAACTCCAGACATGCGTGAATACCCCCAGACTACAAGGCTTTAGACCACCAACTACTCACAGTTTAAGATTGGGTGAATATGGAGAATACTGACCACACCAGCAGATGCACAAGACCATGTGATGGCCGATTGCAACCAGTAAAGAAGTCTACAAATATAATCTCTTAGTGCACATACAGGATGACATCTCTCTCACACTAGAAGAAGAGAAACCTGAATAATTCCTTTAATGATACATACAAGACTTTAACGCAAAGATAGGATGATAGCTGTTCTAATGCTAATCATCAAGAGTTCAGGAATACAACATATTAGGCACAACTTAGAAGAGGAGAGGGATGAAAAGTGAGCAATTAACAACAAAAGAAGCTGTATTAGCTGAAAATGAAGATGAGACACTGCAAGTATCAAAATAGTTACAGTCTCCAGAAGTTGAACCTTACGTCAAAACATCAACCATCAACCCTATTTACATCTTGTTTCTGGGTATATATAGAGTTTCATTACAAAGGCACTTGGCCATTCTAGGTATGGAGGGGTCATAATTGACCACCAACTACATTTAACTGCCTGATGGAGTCTTTGAGTGTGTTTACTTGTCTTAGTGGATAAATTTGATCTCCTCGGGTGCTCTGTTGTCCTCTCAGGCACCTGGAGTGCTTGTATCAATGAGGCCCCATAATTGTTAAATGTAGTCATCTGTTTGTGCTCCGTCCTTTTCCTCCTCGGCCATATTATCTATTGAATGTGGTTGTTAAGGAGAAATTGCGACTGGTACTGGTAAGATGGTCGCCTTCATCCTTTAGGTGCACGAAACGATCAAGGGACATGGACTGAGTCGCGAATGGATGGGTTGGATGAAGGAGAAAGATCAGTGATCGGATCAAGGGGATGGATGGCGGGGATGGCTTAGCAGAGGGTATTAGGAGAAATGAGAGCAAAGTGATTGTGGGTCGTTGGATCTCGGGCAGACAGATCCAACGGTGATCAGGCGGCGAAGGTGCGCGACGTTTATTGGGCGAGAATGGAGGTTTTAGCGGTAGGTGGTATTGATCGCACCGCCTCAGGGCATAAGGTGGTAAAAGGATGGATGCGTGTGATACCATTCAGTGCGTGATGCATGCAGGCTGAGGAGAGAGGAAAACCGCTCTCCATCACGCGTTATCTTAACGTCACTTCATGGGCGCGAGAGGTGCGAGGACCGTTGGATCTCTGATGGCGATGATTAAGCGGCGGGGATTTAAGCGTGCGGGTCTCTTGGTAGGATGAAACGAGAGCCATTGGATCAGCGTGCGACAATTGACAGTCATAATTGAAAGAGGGGTTTATGAGCACGCGGGGTCACGTGGATAAGGTTTCAAGAGGGTTTAGGCTTTACACTGAGGGCTTGAGGAAACAAGGGTTTAAATCGGGTTTGAGGGGAAAAACAAAAGTAGCGAAGGTGAAAGATAGTAAGCGGGGTAAAGGAGCAAAAGGGAGATGACTGCTATGGGCTCTCTTTTGAGCATAATCAACATGACCAAGCTTATATCTCGCCCTCAACAACCATAGTTATATAGTTGAGCTAACACTGGCTCCTTCTGGGGATGAGATCCTCCCTGTGAGGTCTCAAGAACTACAGAACAATGCCTTACCTGTCAAAATCAGATGAGCAAAATTTGTTAGTGTTCCATTGGGCATGGAGTCTAATTAAGCTTACACTAAAACTGATAAAACAACATATTTACAACTTTACGGCCAAAAGACCTTAAACAACATAATTTTTCAAAAAATTCCCATTGACTGAGCCATCAAAAGTTGTCCCCCCTTCCACACCTTGCAGCATGAAAGTATTGTTCCCTTGGATCTGAGTGATGAGAAAAGGTCCAGTCCATAGAGCATCAAACTTCCCATGGTTGCCTTTCTTCTCCTTTAGTGCATCCCACTTAAGAACCAAGTCTCCAACCTGAAAATTGTCTGCTTTTTCCTTTTTATCAAAGGCTTTCTTGATTCTCTTTTGATGTACTGCAGACCTTTCAACCAGTTGTTCTCTGATTTGATGTACCTCTGCTAAATCAGTGATTCTTTTTGCCATGTCCTCTACATCATCCTGCTCTTCCTGCAAGAACTTTGCCACAAGGAGGGTTAACTGAATTGGGAACACAACCTCAGTCCCATATACCATCTTGAATGGAGAATTCCCTGTGGATTTCTTGGTGGTCACTCTGCCATCCCACAGTGCATACTTGATCTTAGAATCCCAATTCTTTTTGTTGTCTTCCAACATCTTTTTAATTATCCTTATCAGGCTCTTGTTGGAAGATTCTGCTAGACCATTGCCTTGAGGGTAATATGAAGTGGAATGAACTAGCTTAATGCCCATTGAGTCACACTAGTCCACCAATTCTTTTGCCCTGAAGGGTGCTGCATTGTTTGTAATCAGTTTATGTGGACAGCCAAACCTAGTGAAGATATTCTCTGTTAGGAACTTCATGACCACATGGTGATCAACCTTTCTAGTAGGGATGGCCTCAATCCATTTAGTGAAGTAATCAGTGGCCACCAAGATCCATCTGTGTTGGCCACTGGAATGTGGATTGATTTCTCCAATGAAATCCAAGCCCCACTACTGAAAAGGGCCACCAGCATGTATGGGTTTTAAGGGCAGGGACTTCAATTACTGTTTCCCTTCAAATCTTTGGCACCTGTCACAAGATTTATCAAATGAAAAGACATCAACAAACAAGATGGGCCAATAATATCCAACCCTGAGGATCTTGTGAGCTGTAGTTTTTCAATAGTGATGTCCTCCACATATGCTGGAATGAAACTGATGCATAACCTCCATGGATTGTTTTTTGTCTAGACACCTCAGAAGAATTCCAGAGGGGTCCCTCCAGTAGAGCAGTTTTTTATGAATGCAATACTTAGCTGCCTTAAGCTTGATAGTTTTGGCTTGGCTTGAACTAAGGCCTGGAGGAACTTCTAGCTTCAGCAAGAATTGTGCCATTCTAGAATACCAATCACAAGAAGCTATATTCTCTACCAATCACTGATTTTTCCCTGGTTCAAATATTTCCCCTTCCACCTGACTATTCTCTGAAATTATGCTTATCGAATTCATGTCCAACATCCTACAATTTTCTTCAACCATTAATCTAGCAAGGCCCTGACCTCTGACAAGCTTGGTGGGCTTCAATTCTATGTTAAATTCAATAAGCTTTGCAATCCATTTTTCCCTTCTTCCATCAGCATCAGGCTGTGTTAGGACATCTTTTATTGAAGCAGAGGGCACATACGTGATTATCTTGGAATGCAGAATGTAAATTCTAAAAGCTTTCAAGGATTTGATAAGGGCATATGCTTGTTTTTCAATGATATCATATCTCAGCTCAGCATCCCTTAAGGTTTTGCTTAAGAATGCCACTGGATGCTCTGAACCTTCCTCATCTGCTTGCATCAAAACTGTTGCAAGGGTTTCATCAGAGGCAAACGACAATATATGGAACTCCTTGTTGTAATCTGGGCTGATTAAAGTAGGAGCTTCCATAATAGCTTTCTTAATGGATTCAAAAGATCTTTTTGTTGCATTAGTCCATTTGATCTCTGGCCCTTTTTTCAAAATGGAGGTAATGTGTTTTAAAAGTTCTACAAAATTAGGAATAAACCTCCTTACAAAATTTATCTTGCCCAGAAAGGACTAGATATCCTTCTTTGATCTTGGGACAGATAAGGTCTGTATTGCTCTTACTCTTTCTAGGTCAATTTTGGCACCTGCAGTAGAAACAGCATGTCCTAACAACTTGCCTTCTTCTAAAGAAAACTATGAATTTTTAGGATTGACTAAAATACCAAACCTTCTACACTTCAGGAACACTTTCTTCAAATGTTGCAAATGGTCTTGATGGCTGCTGAAGTACACTGTTATATCATCAAGGTAGATAAGGACAAACTTATCCTTCTCTCCCACAAATGCTATATCTATAGCTCTCTGAAAGGTGGCTCCAGCATTCATCAGCCCAAAAGGCATCTTGGAATACATAAAAGTGCCCCAAGGAGTGGTGAATGCAGTCTTCTCTTGGTCATCTAGATGCACAACAACCTGGTTATACCCTGAAAATCCATCCAGGAAAGACATCACTTTGGCTCCTGAGACTTTCTGCAGCAAATGCTCCATCTTGGGTAGAGGATAGTTGTCTTTCTTAGAGCATTTATTTAAGTTTCTAAAATCAACGCAAAGCCTGATTTCTCCACTTTTCTTCCTTACTACTACCAAATTGGCTACCCATTTTGAATATCTGAGAGGGACTAGGATTTTGGTAGCCAGTAATTTCTTGATTTCTTTTTCAATCAGAGAGAGAAGAAAAGGATTTATGGGCCTCAGCTTCTGCTTGAAAGGGATGGTATCTTTCTCTAAGGGAATATTATGCTGGATGATCTTTTTGTCATAAGTTTTCAGGTCACTATATTCCCAGGCAAAAACATCAGCAAATTGCTTCATTAAATTACAATATTGAGAACATTGGGCAGCACATAGATGGGTGGACAAATTTATATATCTTGGATGATCTTGACTCCCTATATTATGCCTATGGACTGCAGATTGGTCTTCTTTTTGAGCAACCTTATAAGGCACATCATTCTAGTCAAACAGCTTCTCTAGAGGCACTAGTCCTTTATGTATATGATTGTTGGGTAGTTGGAAAATACTATTTTTGCCAATTTGGCTTCTAAGCTGGGACTAGGGACTTTCTTCCAAGGATTCATTCTCTTGGTCAATTTGCATTTCTGATAATTCATCGATGAATTGCAGAAACCTATTCACTTCATCATCATCTTTAAAAACTTTCCAATGTTGGACATTATCAGGCAAGGATGGTCTATATTTCATCTGAACTCATCAACTAGTATGGGAGGCATGGGAGGGATAAACATGCTAGTAAACATAGCAAGGGAATCAACAAGCTAATTTTTGACTCTAGGGATGTATGAGATACAAAAACTATCAAAAGAGTCTTTAAGTCTCCATACCTCATCTCTATATGCTTTTAGCCTTGGGTGCTTTGCTTGAAACGTTTTGTTCACTTGCTGAATGATGAGATTAGCATCACCAAACACCTTTATGCTTCTGATTTCTCTGTCTTTAGCTACGTTAAGGACCAATATCAAAGCCTCATACTCTGCTATATTGTTAGTGACTTGGAAAGCCAGCTTAAAAGATAGATGTGTGCTTTCTTGTTTTGGAGAAATTAGCACCACCCCTGCTCTTGCAATATCCCTTGAACATGCTCCATCAAAGAACATTTCCAAAACCTAAATTCCCTCTCCTTCCACGTCCTGATTCACTGGTTTCTTGATCTGCATTGAGGCCTTTTGATATTCTTCAATTTGGAGGATACATGCTCCAAAATCGGTATCCATAGCATAGATGGGATGATTAGAGGGATTCTTCTCATCACTGATGATGTAGGCCAGTTGTGCTTCTCTATAAAATCTCCTACTTTCTCCTCCAAAGACTAGGACAATGGCATAAGATAAATCATTTTGTAATGTTCCACCTAGTCTCTTAACCCACCCTCTGGACAGCAGCATGCGAAACTTAGGAGGGACATCTGCTACCACAATGTCCATCATCATGCTCTTCATGGGCAACTGAGTTAGGGTAATGGCCAAGTGCTTGATTAATCCTAGACACTTTACCTTTCTTGAATCAAATGAGAATAAATCATGATATGGTCTAGTGATATCAAGGCCTAACTCTTCCATTACAACTTTAGGCATCAAATTGTGGCTGGCCCCTGTGTCCAGCAGGAAGTTATGGAGGATTTTGTCATGAATGGTCAAGGAGACATAGAATGATGGGGAGCTATTATCAGAGGGTTCAGTCATTGGGCTAAGCACAACTGCAGGCTTATCATCTTGCAAATTTACATAGTCATGAGAGGCTTGTGAGGCTTTTAGCTGAAGAGCATCAAGAATAAGCTTTCTAAAAACTTCACTCTTTACAAGTTCTATCAGAGGTACAAATATTTTTAGCTTATGGACTTCTGATTCAAAGCTGAAAGGGGAAGGGAACTTGTCAGGACCTCTTACCTCTTGAGCTGGTGCTTTGAGGATGACTGGATTAGCTATTGGCTTCTTCTGTCTGATATTTTGTTTCTCTGTTGGGACAACAGCTCTTTGGGCAAGATTCTCCTTGACATTGTTTGTTTTTGACCTCAGATTATATCTTTGTTGCTCATCATTTTGCAAAATAGCCTCTCTGTCCCACTCTTGACTGGTTTGGTCCTGTAGCAATGATTCTTCATAGGCAGCCAATGTCAAAAAAGCAACACTATCTTTATCTTCCATGCAATGAATCTCATCGTCTTCTTGAAACTGCTCTTCCTCCATGACTACGTTTTGGAAATGAGCCTTAGCCTTTTGTTCTTCGCATGCTTCTTTACCCCTTTGAATAATCTATAATTTATCATTTTCTCTTCTGAATGGATTAGGATTTCTTAGAGAAAATGTTTTTGGAAGCCTTGCCTTCCCAAAGCTTTGTTCAACCTTCAACTTGGATATCTCAGCAGCCAATGACTCTATCATTTTAGTCATTTTGTCTAATTTAGGTTCTAAAGATGAAGTAAGGGAAGAAGAAGCCTCACCTCTCTGCCTCCTTCTATTAGCATGACTTTTGAGATTTTCTGCAACCATGATATTAGATTCAACCTCTACAGCTGCATCTTGCATTTCAGCTAGAGTGGCACACCTTCTTTCTCTTAAAAGCAGGCAGAAATCAAAGTCAAAAGCATTGGCATAGGTGAGATTAGTAGAGGTGGGAGTAGGCTTTACTTTAGTTGGTATCTTACTATACATACAATTGAATCTTTTATTAAAATCAGTAAATGGTTCCCCATTCTCCTTCTTGAGGTTTCCAAACTCGGTATAGTAATATAGCAGGGCTTTTTTATCTCCCCAATGTTTCAAAAATACATCATCTAAGGCTTCAATTTCTTCTATAGACCTAGGGGTCAATTCTCTGAACCACTTTCTAGCCTCTCCATCAAAGCTTTAGACAAATACTCTCATCCAGACATCATCCTCAGTAATATCTAGGTTATCACCATAACTATAAAAAGACTCAAGGTGTTCATCAGCTGTTACTCTCTCTATACCAGTGAACTTGGGCATATATTTCTAATACTCTCCTGCAGGCATGGCATTTAAATGAACACGCAAGACCAGGGGTCCATACCTAGCAGCTATGATCCTTTCCATCTTCGTGGGTGCTTGTTGGCCTACCATGACTAGGATAGGTGGAAGGCTACTAGCAATTTGAATGGTGGGGAGCAGTGAAATAGATGACATAAACAAAGGAATATGATGGACTATATGGGAGGTTTTCTTTGGACTAAGATTCAAAGGGGAACTAAATGAATAAGGAGCTTTATGAATCTTTGAGGGTATTTCTTCTCTAATGATGTTAGGCTCTATATCTTCAAACTGTACATTCTCAGCTATAATATTCTCTTACAGAGATACATAAGATTTTTTAGGCTTACCTGATCCTGGTGCTCCTCTCTGTGATGTTTTCCTCTGCTTGAAAATCTTCTCAAGGTTAGGCACTGGGTTAGCTAGTGATTTCTGAGTATTCCTCTAAGTATGCCTCACAAACTGAGCCAGAACTATAATGTGGAGTCACCACTAGGTTGGTCCTCCAGTAGAGTCGTCAAATAGATGATTACAACCAGAAATGTGTTCAGACTTTGTCTATCATCAAAGTTGGAGTTGTGTCATTCTCCCAGGGAAGCTGAGCTTCAATCTCCTCTCCCCGGCAATGGCGCCAATTATGTTATCACCCCAAGAAACTCTCCTAGGTTGTAGCTCGGAGATGCCTGGGAACATATAAATTCAACTTATAGTTGCAAATGGATGAATGGAAGAAATGATTCTTATCCAAGCCAGATAGCCACTTCTACTTTGCTTAACTCCAAACATGAGTGAACACCCCCAAACTACAAGTGCTTTAGACCACCAACTACTCACACTTTGAGATTGGGTGAATATGGAGAATACTGACCACACCAGCAGATGCACAAGACCATATGATGGCCGGTTGCAACCAGTAAAGAAGTCTGCAAATCTAATCTCTTAGTGCACAGACAGGATGATAGCTCTCTGGCGCTATAAGAAGAAAAACCTGAAAAATTCTTTCAATGATACATACAAGACTTTAACACAGAGATAGGATGACAGCTATTCTAATGCTAAACATCAAGAGTTCAAGAATACAACATATCAGGCATAGCTTAGAAGAGGAGAGGGATGAAAAGTGAGCAATTAACAACAAAAGAAGCCTCTATTAGCTGAAAATGAAGACGAGACGCTGCAAGTATCAAAATAGTTAGTGCCCAAAAGTTGAACCTTACGTCAAAACATCAACCATCAACCCTATTTGCATCTTGTTTCTGGGTATATATAGAGTTTCATTACAAAGGCACTTGGCCATTCTAGGTATGGAGGGGTCATAAGTGACCACCAACTACATTTAACTGCCTGATGGAGTCTCTGAGTGCGTTTACTTGTCTAAGTGGATGAATTTGATCTCCTCGAGTGCTCTGTTGTCCTCTCAGGCAGCTGGAGTGCTTGTATCAATGAGGCCCCATAACTTTTAAATGCGGTCATCTGTTTGTGCTCCATCCTTTTCCTCCTTGTCCATATTGCCTGTTGAATGCGGTTGTTGAGGAGCAATTGTGACTGGTACTGGTGAGCCGATCGCCTTTGTCTTTCAGGTGCACAGAACGGTCAAGGGACGTGGACTGAGTGGCGAATGGACGGGTTCGATGAAGGAGGAAGATTAGTCGTCGGATCAAGAGGATGGACAGTGGAGATGGCTTAACGAAGGGTATCGGGAGAGATGAGAGCGGAGTGATCATGGGTCGTTGGATCTCGGGCAGACAGATCCAATTGTGATCGGGCGGCGAAGGCGCGCGGCGTTTATCGGGCAAGAATGGAGGTTTTAGTGGTAGGCGATATTGATCGCACCACCTTAGGGCAAAAGGTGGTAAAAGGACGGATGTGCGCGATCCCATTCAGCGCATGACGCGTGGCGGCGGAGGAGAGAGGAAAACCGCTCTCCATCGCGCACTATCGTAACGTCACTTCGTGGATGCGAGAGGTGCAAGGACCGTTGGATCTCTGGCAGCAATGATCGGGTGGCGGGTATTTAAGCACGCGGGTCTCTTAGTAGGACGCGACGAGAGCCTTTGGATTGGCACATGGAAATCGACGATCGCTATTGAAAGAGGGGTTTATGAGCGCGTGAGGTCATGTGGATAAGGTTTCATAAGGGTTTAGGCTTTGCATTGAGGGCTGAGGAAATAGGTTTAAGTCGGGTTTTAGGGGAAAAACAGAGGTAGCGAAGGTGAAATATAGTAAGCGGGGTAAAGAAGCAAAAGGGAGATGACTGCTGTGGGCTCTCTTTTGAGCATAATCAACATGACCAAGCTTATATTTGGCCCTCAACAACCATAGTTATATAGCTGAGCTAATAGGGACCTCCGACCTATGTTGAAGAAATAGAACAAGACAAAGAAGGCGAAGCAAATATCCAGCCAGTAAGACGACCCAAGTATGTTCCTCGAAGCAAAGGGAAGGCTGAGGTCCCTACGAATCTGGATGACATTGATAACATACTCATCACCCAATCCCTTCCTAAAGAGGTATCGCTCGAAGGAACGGTGACCAGCCTCATCTCGACCATGAAGTTTGAAGATTGGGACCTTGCAGATACCAATAAGTTTCCCCATTCAGCGACCAATGAACTCATGAAGCAACGTGTGGAGGGAACTGTTATGACACTCCAGCTGAGGAAGTGGCTACGAAAGGTGGAGGAAGCTGGGTTACTCTATCTCCTGTCCATTCCACATTTTCAACGGCGTCCCATCACAATATTGGTCATTCGACAATTGCTCTGTTTGGTACATGATGGATACTTATGGATAAACAAACCCGTTCACATCACGGCTGAACTTATTCACAAAATCACGCAGCTTCCTTGTGAAGGCGGGGAGCCCATGGAAATAGTTGCTATGAGTGGCGATGTGACGATGACGAAAACCTTGAAAATAAATACAATTTGGAGAAGCCGAGGGTATGTTATTGACAGTATTCTAAACAAAGGGGTTCGTGTTGCTACCTAGTTGTTGGCAGGAAAGTGATGTGGAAATGTCATGCCAATGAGGTCCTACCAATAGTCGTCGCACTAGCGGAGCGGTGCGTATGGGCGCAGTTCCTCTGCAACGAATTCCTGACCAACTGCAGGGAGGTCCAAGAAGAAGGTAAGAATTTCCACTATGCATGGTTGTTGTTATCCATCATGTTGTTTACAAGTGAACTTTCCGAAGATATCTAGTTCCCTTCCTCAGACCAAGATTGGCTAGAAGCTGCCAAATATGCATCACTTTGGGTGACGAGGGACGCTAGATGAATTTGAGGCATCAAGATTTTCTGGATACTAATGGATGCAAACATATGATAATGGATCAACCAGCAACCCTGGTTGTCCGACGAGACATATGATAGTGTGAAGAACATCGTCAAGTTTAAGGCAGACATGCACTATGTATACATCTGGGCGTGCAAGGACCCAGACCAGATGTGGTCCACACTCCCTTTCATTGCCATTGACGAGGTTGTCTTTTTGGTATTGGATACTTGGCCACTAGAGTGGCGCAAACCCAACGCGGTGGGGCGCGATGAGACCACTATCCAAAAACAGAAGGCTGAAGCTAAGAGCATAGCACAACAAAAGAGGAACAAACAACACACTACAGAAGTACGGGCGACCCGGGAGGTAGCACAAGCTTCTACAGGTAAAACACCTATAGAAGGGGCTGCAATGAGAAAGGACGAAAGCGGTCCGAAGGTGCCCACAAATACAGATACGGAAGGAACGCCGCCAACCACCACAGGTGCACCCTTAAAATCGCTACAGCCGACAGAAAAGAAGAAGCTGTGGAAGAAGGCCAAGGCATCTATATTGGATGGAGAACTGACCACATTGACCAAGGGTGACCTAGTGACATAGGGGACACAGTTCGTGAGGTCACTCGAGAAGCAATTGACGAGGCCATGTCGGAGCAATAGATTGTGTTGGGGGTGCCCCGCTTGCAGATACAAGAACTTGGGACACGGGCTTCACAATCGGGAACCATCGCTAGTTGTGGAGTTATGGGTATGTCAACCACTGAGCAGCTGCTAAAGGCCCAAATGGCTAATACTATCGCGATCCCAGCAAGAGCATTGATAACAGAAAACGCGGCGGATAGAGCTGTTGTGGGCCAGCTCACGAGCCTTGGATTAAATTTGGATGCTCTCCCACGCAAAAACTTGTACCAACTCCAGGACAACGCGACGATGGAGCTCCGTGCGAGGGAAGGACATGTGGAACATGTACTCAGTGAACAAAGAATTAATATAGAATAGTTGAGAATCCAACGGGACGAAGCGATCACACAAAGTCAATAGTTGGAGCAACTTGTAGGGGAAGCATGTTCGTGTACCCCTGAGCTGGAGATTGTGGCCAAATTTCCTTTTAGCATACAAATCCACAAGCTGGTGAGTGGGTTCCGTGAAGCGAAGGAGGAGGCCGCAAGGATTCAGTTGGCTTTCAGCTTATAGATTGCAGAGCTGCAACTCAAAGCACAACCTTCTACACCACCAGAGGTCACCGAATAGTGGAGAGGCCTCATTCAATCCGAACAAGAAGCAATAGCACGTGCTATGCAGGAGTGCTCTGATGTGTTGGATTAATCACTTCTTACACTCACATCCCTACAGGAGGATCCAATCTTACAATGGTTGGAAACAGAGGCAAGGGAGCTACAACAAACCTATGATAATGTCAAGGGGACCACACAGATGGTTGCTATTACGCAACGGTTGGCCAAAATGAGGGAGGCTCAAGCTCTTAAGATACAGGCTAACACCGCTCGACAAAAAGTAACAGTAATTAAAGCACGGCTCCAGCCTTGGCTTGATGAGGCATTTAGGGTGTCCACCACCATCGAGCAAAAGGTGGCCCACATGCAGGCAGCATATGCAACCGAACAAGTGACTAACGCAAATACTGATGCATCCACAGCTCATGTAGAACAAGTACAGAAGATGGTAGAAGAATTTTTTTCAAGGGTAAGTGAAGCATAGAAGTTGCTGCATGACCTTCACGCAAAGATTGTTGCACCAGCCAAGTGACTTAGGACGAGTCACGTTGATTGTGTTGGGGGGCTGTTGGGTAGCGGAGACCCCGCGTAATGATTTTGGGACCCTAAGTCCATAATTTTGGGAAAAAAGTATAGTAAAGACTCCGTGAAGTGTGCAGAGCATGAATTGTAATGAGTCAAGTCAAAGGGTTGTTCGCCCAAGGATAACGTAAAATAATAGGAAGAGATTCGGCCTGCCCATGGTCCACGAACCATGGGAATGTATAAATAGAGCAAGGCTCTAGGGCTAGAGGGCAGATTTTGGAGAAGTCTTTGTCTTGGATCTTGGTGTTATGGTTTTGTGAAGACAGTAGTATCTGCGTTTGTTAGTCCGAGTCAAGCGTATTGGTAGATAGATAGAGGCTCTGTAGCTATGTGCGCAGACCCCTACAGCTGAGTGCGCAAGGCAGATCTAGTTGTATGGACAGAGGATTTTAATAAGGATAAGTGGTTTCTGAAGTATCGCAATCTATTGTGTTCTGGTTTATGCATCTATTATATGAGTTTATATCTTTTGTTGTTGTGATTGCACGCATTGAGTTTACTGTTAAATGTTTTCTTAAAGACTATAACAAGAAGATCAGATTTATAACAATTTTATTAATAAGCAAGCACGACCATGCGGATCTTCACAGAAGCTCGATAATAGTCCAAAGTGGCGCGAGGCCACATAATAGTTCATGACCCCTCCAGACCACATCAAGACATCCCAAGTGTGCGGAAACCTGGTTCGAGCACCCTCCCCTGCTACCTCGAGTGAGACCTCAGTCCACACTCCACGGGCTATTACCGAAAGGGCCGGTAGCTGCAGGATTTGTTTGGCTAACAACTCTTCGGAACCTGGGTCAGGGCCCAATAAGCCAACACCATCGTTGGAAATACTTCTATTCCATGAATCAATATTACAATATCATCCACAGAGTAAAGCATTAGTGTTGTATGGTTGATCTTCTATGTCATGTTGGTCATCTTTACTAGGCACAAAATTTTATCAGCAACATGCTATTAGAACCTGATGTAGTTCTATGCATGTCTTTTCTTAGTGCATGTAGAATCCATAACAATATAGAGATTGGTAGACATGCAGCACACTGGATTTTTGAGTCAAAGCCCCAAAATTATGCACATTATATGTTGTTTTCAAACATATAGGCAAAGTCTACCAAGGGAGATGAAGTAGAAAAAGTAAGAAATTTTATGAAAGACCAGAAGGTGTAAACAATATTAGGGAATAACTTGATTGAGATGAATAACAAGGTATATTAATTCCAAGTAGGGGACATAATACACTCACTAACACCAGAGATTTATGTGCAAATGGAGTAATTGGATGAAGATATGGAGACATGCTATGCACCCAACCCAAACTTCTTGATGCATGATGTGGATGAGTAGAAGAAGCATGCTTTAAATTTAAGGCATTTGCGAGTGAAGTGATAGGTTTTACATTGAAGCTGAGACAAAAATAATGTCTTTAAATAAATTGGGAATTCTATGATAGCTTAGCATAAATTTTATTAATTGGGGTTAATCAAACAACAAACTAAAATCTCAAACCAATACTGAATTTAAGTGAGACACATCAATAATAAAATCAATGTAAGGGATGCACAAGATTTGAAACCAATGTTCTAATTAGAATAACTAGTGTGAACTATTTAACTAGGGTTGTAGTTACTATTGCCACCACCCTCCTCCTTTGATTATGTCAAGTTGTCCTTGGATGGAAATTGAAGAAAGATGAAGGTCACGCCAATATGCATCATAGTTTACCCAAGATTTATTAGAAGACACCTATTATGTAAGCTAGGGTTTTTTTAAGAAAATGCAAGCATGGTTCTTAGCATAATGCAATACCAATACTACAAATAGCTTACCAAGTATCTTTCTTCAAGAGACACACAATAGCATCCAAGGGTAAGATATTTGGTTGTCACTATAAAACTATCTTTCTATAACTTTAGGCAATGCTTTTACCATAAAAGATTTGATTATTAAGTTTCCACATTGTGAGAAAGAATTGTAGCATCTAGGAATGACAATATTTTACACATCCTTGCAATCCTATTCCAATGGATCAAAACAAAATTGATTCCAATGTATGAAAATAAGCCACTTAAAAAGACACTTATTATGCATTTTTCAAATTATTGAATTTTTATAAGCACATCTAAATTGTTAAATAATTGTAACCCTCAAAATAATCATTTTCTATTTGTAATGATATGAATTTGTAAATCCAAGGCAATTGTAACTCTCTAAATAATTATTTGCCATTTGTAAACATAAGAATTTATAAATCCAAGACATGATTAGAGCTTTGAAAGTAAAAACTATTTTGCAAACCCTTGGATCATGTACCATCCATAATTTGTAATATTTTAAAGAATTAAAATTCATGCACCCGAATTCCAATATACACAAAGCCTATATCCTTAAAAACATATTTATAAAAATATATAAAACTAACAAACTAACCACTAATTAACCACCTAACTCATAAAATTAACAACTAATTAATTGCCTAACTCGTTCAATTAACATTAGAGATCATATTCTAACAACCATAACTGCTTTTTATAACCGAATCCATATCTAATGGTACACAAAAGTGGCATGCTTTAACCTATCACCAAAGTGGCATGCTTTGAATTATCGCCATTGATGTAGTTGAAACCGCAAGAAAATTCACCCAAAAACTTGCTAACCCATGACATAAAACCCACCTCCAATGAATAGAGGGTCCAACTTACATAGCATTAGAATTTGGACAAATACCAGAAGTCTGGAAATAGATGCAACTTGAATGACGAAGATTTTCTTCGTGCCATGTTTCAAACTATCATGTCAAACATCCTTTTACGTTGCATATATGCACTCCTGGTTGAATGAGGGCCATATGATGGAGGAGGATCGGACGGCCTAACCGTCTTAGGATGGGAAACGGTTGATGACATCCGAAAAACTTCGCAGCAGTATGGGTAGGCAGATCGCGGGGATGAATCAATGCCTTAGAAAGGTTTGCTACAAAATGTCGCTTATTTGGAATAATTGTGAATATTGCCTGCAAATTTCTATATTGTCCTTATGCTACAAATTGTTAGAACAATTGTTGAGAGTTTGATACAAATGTCTATATTGCCCTTATGCTACAAGCATACTGCTATGAATAAATAAAATCCATACATATATATAAATCCCAAATTCCCAATATTGGACATGTTTTTACTCTCTGTCATGTTGTGGAACAATACCGGGATGCAGTTGAAAAATACTAAATCCTTGAGCATTTTCATACAAGTAACTTTCCTGATGGGTTAAAAACATGAACTGTGATTGAAAGATTATAGAATGACTTTCATTCTTAAAAGATAACAACATTAGGAAGAAGAAGTTTGAAATATATAGAATGACTCTCATGTTTAGATAATGTTTCGTTCGGAAAAGGAAACAACATTTGGAGGAAGAAGTTTGAAATAGATCAGATTGTGGTAAGAGTTTTACAGAACTGTTTTAAACATGTAGGAGCATTTGTTGTACAAATATATTAGCCTGAACAACATCAAATATTGAAATATCTATTTTCTTTTGCAAATAACATGTGTGACTTCCAATCAATAGCAGAAAAATGCTGAAAATCCATTTCCTTAAATATGCTAACCTAAAAACTCTGCGACCTGTGAACAACGATAAATAATGAAATAGAAAATCCTCGGAATGGGGATTTATCAAAATCATCAAAGTAAAGATGACCCACAGGCTCTTTTGCTGAAATTCTCCTAGCTGGATCATACTGCAACATTTTCTGCCATAACTATATTTTGTCACTATATTAATCCATTTAAAGGAAATAAAATTTAAAAAAATATCATGAATCCCATAAGTTTCAGAGATACTACTGAAATTACGGCGAGGAGATCGAGACCAGTGGGCGACATATTAGGAACTGCCGAAGATATATTCATAGGCTCCCATTGAGGATATTCATGCCAATCACTTAAACTTTCGACTCCAGGCCACATTTCTTCAGTTGGGGTTCCTAACAGCCTTCAAATCATAAATCCAATTCAATTTCGTTCATTTTGTGAATGTGTGATTGAATAAGTGGGTAAAAAAATTATCCAAACCACTTTGTAACCATACATGAAATATGATGCAGTTGTCTTATTTCTCAATTGCCACAGAAAAGTCGTTGCTTTCTACCATTTCAGCTAGAAGTATTCAGGACAGCATGTTGAATATCAATATACTCGCTTAGAGCAAAAATATAGATCCAGAAAATAAAAAAATTTGAAGATGGAAAAAATATTCTAAATCTGATTTGTCTAATGCCATACTCACCAAAAATGCATCGAACAGACCAAATGTCAATAGGACCGGAATAGTGGGCGGATCCCAACAATACCTCTGGAGCCCTATACCACAGGGTGGCAATCTACAAAATACACATATAAGGGAATAAATGATAAGAGAAAAACCTCATGGCTGTAAGACTTCGCACGCACAACAAAAGCTCTTCCAAGTCCTAGATCTCCAACTTTAAGAAAGCCTTTACTTTTTTCCACCATTAGATTATGTGGCTTTTAATCTCTACAGAAAATGAAATTCCGCCAAATATTATACCATCTCTAAAGAAAGAAATTGAAATTCCACTAAAGATTATATCATCTCTAAAGAAAATGAATTTGAATTGTAGTTTTTCTTTTGAACACCGGGTGGAATGGAAAATTACGTGGCTGGTCTTTAAAACAACTCATTTTCGCTGGAGTCGTCGTCATCGACAATTAATTCATGTGAAAAGAAGATCAAAAGTCGTATAAACAGAGAGAAATGGGAAAAAGGATAACAACACAAAATGGAGATAATCAAATGGCACAACTTCCATTAAGTAAATTTATCAGGGCCACATAATGATATGAAAAAGAAAAGCATCGTGCCTGCTTACTTGCCCTGGATCGTGCAACCGACTCACAGTTCTTACTAATCCTTTTCCGACGCTGCTCAACGGTTTTCTCAATAATGCTCTCTGGTGCTCCCCGCTTTCTGCCCGGAGTCTGAGAATCAGCTGCTGTGCAACCCATCAAAGGAGATAATAGAGCAAGTTGATTGTCCTCATACCCACCTTCCAAGAGGGGATTGCCAGGGATCCCTAATGACCATTATGTGGGATGTGACGCTTGGTGTCATATACTGGTACCACTCTGCATGTTGCTACAAATTTTGCGCTGTTGCCATTGCTTCCATCCGTATCCCAACAGTGGACACACCACAAACCGAGACTAGTTGGCGGCTCTTTGCAGTACCAATAGTAACAACGATACTGTTATTATTATTACTATTGCCATTGTTGTCCTCCGTGACTATCCCGAATTTCACTAAGAAATCCTCGACCGTCATTTAATCAATCAAAGAAAGGTAATTATATCAATGGTTAAACAAACACAGACTCAGCAATACAATTATACAAAAATGACACAGTTATTTAACGTGGTTCATCCAATCAATTTGGGTTACGTCCACCAAACATAGGTATTGGCAATCTTTATTATCAAACAGGAGATTACAAAAATAATCAATTTCCTCACAAACTCTCACTCTCCAATATCTGTAACTCTCACTCTCCAATATCTGTACGGGCATGTATTTTATAGCCAAAGGAATCTAAGTGACTCATAAATCCTCTCACAACAAATATAGGATACATTAACTCTTTCCCAACTAACTGGAGCTAATATAACAACAAATCCTATTGTTGTCACATATTAGAGATTTTTGCCTAATTTATGAAACAGAAAAATCTCAACAATCTCCACCTTGGCAACAATTAGTCTGATACCCTGTTTGTTTATTATTTTTATCTTTTTTGCAAGCCAAGAGAAAACACAAACGTAGCTTCTCTAACAAAACTGGTTTCGTGAACATGTCTGCACAATTCTTCTTTGTATGCACCTTTTCAAGAGAGACTCCCCTTTCAGTGATAACCTGTCTTACAAAATGGTACTTGATCGGTATATGCTTTGATTTACTATGATAGGACAGATTCTTAGCCAAATGTATTGCACTTTGACTGTCACAAAATAACTTGATGTTGTCCTGCAACCTACCAAATTCACCAAACAAACCTTTCAACCAAATCGCTTCTTTGCAAGCATGAGAAGCAGCAATGTATTATGCTTCAGTAGTGGATAAAGCAACAATGTTCTGTAGCTTTAACATCCAGCTGATAGCTCCACCTGCAAGAGTAAAGACATACCCTGAAGTTGACCTTCTCTTATCCAAATCACCTGCAAAATCAGAATCAACATACCCGCAAACAAATTCACTACTCTTATTGTAAGTGATACAATAACTACTTGTGCCTCTCAAATACCGAAACACCCATTTCACTGCTAACCAGTGTTCTTTACCCGGATTTTCCATATACCTGTTGACAACCCCAACTGCATGTGAAATATTTGGTCGAGTACAAACCATCGCATACATTAAACACCCTACTACATTGACATATGGAATTTGAGACATATAATTCTTTTCTTCATCTGTATTAGGACATAAACTCGAAGATAGCTTGAAATGGGAACCGAAAGGGACTGACACAAGCTTCACATTGTTCATACCAAATCTCAAAAGTATTTTCTCAATATACTTCTGTTGTGATAGCCATAGCTTACCATTGCTCATGTCTCTGAAAATCTCCATGCCCAAAATCTATCTTGCTGCTCCTAGATCTTTCATATCAAATGTCCTTGCCATCTAAGCCTTCACCCTGTTGATTTCTTCTATGCTTTTGCTTGCTAAAAGCATATCGTCAACATGCAATACTAAGATAATGAATATGTCATTATTTAATTGCTTAAAATAAACACAATGATCATATTCACTTCTAACATATTTCTGACTCAACATGAAAGAATCAAACTTCTTATACCACTGCCGAGGTGACCGCTTCAGGCCATATAATGACTTCTTGAGCCTGCAGAAAAATTTCTCATTGCGATGCTGAACAAACCCTTTAGGTTGTTCCATATAAATTTCCTCATCTAAGTCTCCATGTAGAAATGCAGTCTTAACATCTAATTGCTGCAACTCTAAATCAAGCAAAGCCACTAATGCTAACATAATTCTAATTGAAACTATTTTAACCACTGGTGAAAAAATCTCATGAAAGTCAATGCCGGCTTTCTGAGAAAACCCTTTTGCAACTAGCCTCGCTTTGTACCTGTCTTTCGTATCATTCACACCCCATTTCAGCTTGAAAACCCATTTACACCCCACATTTTTCCTGTCTTTCGGAAGCTCAACCAGATCCCATGTGCCATTCTTACCTAAGGCCATCATTTCGTCCTTCATGGTTGCTTTCCACTTGTCACTTTTCGAACCTTCTATTGCTTCCTAATAGCACAGAGTTTCATCGTCATTAGCAGTAAATGCAACTGAAGTAACATAATCATCATACCTTCTCAGTGGCCGTTTGATTCTTGTCGACCTCCTTAAGGATGTTTCTAGCGCTTCCTCGATTGGTTGACTACCATCTGTAGGAACTTCTTGATGATCAGTATCGGAGACCTGTTCATGATCTATACCTGAACCCTGTTCATGTTCTGATTCTGAAACCTGTTCATGACTAGTATCTGAACTATGGTCATCATGACTATCATTAGAAATGCTATCAAACTGAATGTGCTGAAAGTCAGATACATCATCTTGTTTCAATCTACTATCTACATCTAACTGTACAAGAGAGGATTCATTAAACTTTACATCTCCGTTGATGATGATTTTGCGGGTAGTAGGATCCCACAATCTATATCTCTTTGTTCCAACACCATACCCAACAAAGATATACCTTTTAGACTTTGGATCTAATTTAGTTCGTTGATGTTTAGGCACTAGAGCATATGCATCACAACCAAACACTCTGAGTTTAGAATAGTCACAAGGGTCACCTTTCCATACCTCTTAAGGAATCTTGTAGCCTATCACCGTCGATGGAGATCGGTTTATCACATAACAAGTTGTTGCCACCGCTTCTGTCCACAACTCCTTTTGCAACCTGGCGTTACTCAGCATACTCCTTGCTCTCTCTAGAAGAGTCCTATTCATGCGTTCAGCAACTCCATTTTGCTAAGGAGTATAAACTGTGGTCTTATGTCTCTCGATCCCTGCATCCTTGCAATAGCTGTCAAACTCCTTGGAAGTAAACTCACCACCATTGTCAGTTCTTAAACATTTTATTGTTCTACCAGTGATGTTTTCTACCAATGCTCTAAACTGTTTGAAAATTGAAAAAAAATCAGACTTTCTTTTCAACATGTAGACCCAAAATTTCCTAGAAAAGTCATCAATGAATGATACCAAATAAGACGAACAACCATATGAAGTTGTAGGGGCTGGTCCCCAAACATCTGAATGGATATAATCAAATATGCCTTTACTAGTATGTTTGCCTATTTTAAACCTTTATTTACTTTGTTTACCAAATAGACAATGCTTACAGAAATCTAATTTTCCAGACTTCAAATTTGGAAGTAACTTGCGATCAGCCAAAATTTTCAACCCTCTCTCACTCATATGCCCCAATC